>CM038720.1:6210461-6327961 GCA_021613375.1 Megaleporinus macrocephalus | reverse complement strand
AGAGCTGCTTCAGATGCTTCAGTAGTTAAAGATCAGACATGGACAATGTTCCAGAGCAATATTTAACCATTGATTCTTACTGAGCTGCTTTAGAAGCTGAGAATCAGACCTAGACAACATGCCTGAGGAATATTGGACCATTGATTCTTACTGAGCTGCTTTAGTAGCTGAAGATTAGACCTGGACAACATGCCTGAGGAATACTGGACCAATAATTCTAATTTAGCTGCTTTAGCTCTGCCATATTCTTTGGGTGTCTGGTGTGAAGGGCTCTGTTGAGGTCCGTCCACAGCGTCTGGACTTCAAGTCATTTTTCTGTAGATTTACTTTAATGTTTAGGGTCATTGTCCTGCCGCATCACCCAGCATACCATGACAGTGTCATGATGAATGGGCCAATAGAAATGCTCCAAAATAGCTTGAAAAATTCTGGTTCCATTGACTTACATTTAAAGTGAAGAAGGTTTTTGTATCTTCTGTAAAGTAGTCATTTTGGAGATGGTTTTTGTTTTTTTTGTTTTTTTTTTAGACAGTGACGATATTTTCCTTGATGATAGCAGTCATCCAGGCCCAGGGGCAGCAAAGCAGTGTCAAATCTTAACGCTTCAGCGCTGGGATGTTTTCACGTTAGTACGTTCAGCATTTTTGCAGTGGACTCTGGTTGCCAGACTCCGTGAGTGCAATGATGTTCCTTCGTTCCTTCCCTTCGTGGGATCCCACGTCTGTTCAGTGCTTTTCAAGCCTTTAGCTCTTGCTGAAGGATTCTTTATCGAGTGTTCTACATTGTGCCTTTGGAGTGATCTTGGCTGGACGTCCAGTAAGAAAAATCGCTCTGTTTATAGACAGTTTGTCTGACTCCGTACCTAAACTCTCTGGGATTACTTTGTAGCCCTTCCAGGCTTTATGCGTATCAACAATTATTGATCGTTGGTCTTCTGAGATCTTTTTCTGTCTTTTTTTACAAGGTATGGTTCTCACCAGCAGATGCTTCTTGTGAATAGCAAACTCCAAATGTTTGAGTGTCAAAGTAGCCTGGACCCACAAACCTCAACCCTCAAATCTTTTATTGATTGGACTCCAGGTTTCACAACTCTTGGCTTCAATTAGCTTTTGTTGGAGCCGTAATCCAAAAAGTTCACATGCTTTTTTTTTATCTCTCTGCTATGAGTGGTGTGTTCAGTATGCAGAAAAACCATACATTATTTTATGGTTCACTGGTTTAAACATACTGCATTTGTTCTTAGTTGTATCTTATCTATGAAGTCCACACGTAGATGCTTCACATACAGTTTCTTGCCATTTAGTTTTTCTTGAGGTTTGCAAACAAGCTGAAACAGACAAAATGATAAAAGGATACCGTTTACAGAGAGAATAAAGTCTATAAAGAGTGGAATGAGTTTCAGAGTTTCCAAAACCCAGCCAAAGCTATTCACTCACCCATCCAGATCATTGAATTCAGTGGTTTCAATCACTTCATGGCCACAGGTGTATAAAACCAAGCAGCTAGTCATGCAGACTGCTTCTACACACATTAGTAAAGAATGGGTCTCTCTCAGGAGCTCAGTGAACTCCAGCGTGGTACCGTGATAGGACGCCACCTGTGCAACAAGTCCAGTCGTGAAGTTTCCTCACTACTAAATATTCCACAGTGGACTGTCAGTGGTTTATAACAAAGTGGAAGTGATTGAGAACGACATCAACTCAGACACCAAGTGGTAGAACATGTACAATGACACCAACTTTCTACAGAGTCCTCCAAACTTCATGTGGTCTTCAGATCAGCTCAAGAACAGAGCGTAGAGAGCTTCATGGAATGGGTTTCCATGGCCGAGCAGCTGCATCCAAGCCTTCCATCACCAAGAACAATGCAAAGTGCTGGATGCCGGCAAGCCAATACTTGCCAGTATAGTAGATTTAGCAAAGATATCCAATCTGATGCTTGTTGCTATGCAGTTTATGCCGTCACCGTACACTGGCTGTTGCTGTTGTTGTTGTTTACAGTCTTTGTTATTGGTCTAAATCCGTGTTATGCTCCATGCATTTGTTTAAAGTTGTAAAAGTACAGACTCCCATGATGTCATACGGTTGTGCTGTGATTTATCACGATACCACGTCTTCGCCCACCCGTGCGGATTCTGGCCGCGCACACCGAACGCCGGGGTTTTGTGGTTGATCACGTCTCGTTAAGAGGCTTCAGTTAAAGAGCGTCCATGACTAGTGTGAGCTAATCCAGCTGGAAGAGAGGGCTAATTGCTGCGGGGTTGGCGTGCCGCTGTGTGGCGCAGCGACTGAACCCCGGGATGAAAGTGATTAATCCTCTCTGCTACCTATTCCTGCGAGACAGGCATCTCCACATCTAAGAGCGGATCCAGGTACATTAGAAAATAGGTCACATTTCCCCAAGCGCCCCTTTCTCTCTGTTTTCCAAAATGAAATTGCTCCATTTTTCTCTCCCGCCGCCACCCCACCCCCACTCTCCCCTCCCTCTCCGCCCCCACCTCCACAGACGGAGCGACTCGGAGAGGCGTCCCAGGGGCCCCGTGTATCAAGAGGGCAGAGAGAAAAGTAATTCGGCGACAAGGAGCCAGGTTTCAGTTAGCGAGCGCTGGAGTGCTTCTGCCGCCGCTTCGAACGGCAATTAAACGGGGGGCGATTCATTTGGTCCGCTGACCCGCTCAAGACAGATCTATTGACCGCCCGTGTTAAATCGTCAATTTGGAGCCATTACGCCGAGGCATATTTGCAAACATGCCCGTAATGATGATGGGTAAGTTGATTAAGGCACTGTCAGGCGTTGGAGAGGAGAGTTCAAGGAAGGTTCTGAAGCGGGGCGGGTGGGGGGGCTGTCTCGGGGTATCATTCTGTAAAGACACGTTGCCATGACCTGACAAATAACAGCCGTGTTTGGACTCAGCGGTGGTCCCTGCATTGTTTCTTCTAAAAGAGGATTTCTATTGATTTTTTAAGATGTGTGCATGATTAAATCGTTATGATGTCAACAGAGGCGATCAGAGTGGTCTGATGTGAAGCGCTCTGTTCTAGAGAAACTGTGAGAGTGGAGCTCCGAGTGGAGGAGCCTAAAACCTGACGATGGATTAGAACATCATCTAGCAGTCGAGAGTTTAAACACTACATTGCACTCCGTCTTTACATCAGACTGTACGTTATTAATCAGTGCTGTGTTGTTGAGAATCGACACATTACTGCAAAACATAATACTACAATGTTATATAGTGGGGGGCACTTACGGGTGGGAGGTTAGGGGTCCGGTCTTGCGATCAGAAAGTTAGGGTTTGATCCACTGAGTAATACACCTGACGCCCAACTGCTCGGTGCAAGTGTGCCTACTGCCTCCTAGTGTGTGTTCACTAGTGTGTGTGTATGTGGGTGTTTCACTGCCCCTAGTGTGTGTGTTCATTAAATGTGTGTGTGTGTGTGTGTGTGAGAGAAAGTGTCACTGCCCCCTAGTGTGTGTGTTCACTAGTGTGTGTGTATGTGGGTGTTTCACTGCCCCCTAGTGTGGGTGTTCATTAGTGTGTGTGTGTGTGTGTGTGTGTTTTACTGCCCCCCTAGTGTGTGTCTTCATTAGTGTGGGTGTTTTGCTGCCCCCTAGTGTGTGTGTTCATTAAATGTGTGTGTGTGTGTGTGTGTGTGTGTGAGAGAGAAAGTGTCACTGCCCCCTAGTGTGTGTGTTCACTAGTGTGTGTGTATGTAGGTGTTTCACTGCCCCCTAGTGTGTGTGTTCACTAGTGTGTGTGTGTTTTACTGCCCCCTAGTTTGTATCTTCACTAGTGTGTGTGTATGTGGGTGTTTTGCTGCCCCCTAGTGTGTGTGTTCATTAAATGTGTGTGTGTGTGTGTGAGAAAGTGTCACTGCCCCCTAGTGTGTGTGTTCACTAGTGTGTGTGTATGTAGGTGTTTCACTGCCCCCTAGTGTGGGTGTTCACTAGTGTGTGTGTGTGTCTGTGGATGTTTTGCTGCCCCCTAATGTGTGTGTTCATTAAATATGTGTGTGTATGTGAGTGCTTCACTGTCCCCAAGTGTGTGTGTGTTCACGAGTGTGTGTGTGTCTGTTTCACTGCCCCCTAGTGTGTGTGTTCACTAGTCTGTGTGTGTATATGTGAGTGTTTCACTGCCCCCAAGTGTGTGTTCAGTAGTCCGTATGTGTGTGTGTGTGTGTGTGTTTCACTGCCCCTTAGTGTGTGTTCACTAGTGCATGTGTGTGTGGGTGTTTTACTGCAGCTGTGTAAGTAGCAGTGTTCTCTCCTCATAAAACAGATTACTGAGACGCTCTAGTTAGAGAGAGACGCCACCGGTGGTTAAGCTGGTTGCTAAGCTACCGGCCGTCTATCCAAAACAATAGCCCGAGGCTTAAAAATGTGCTAGCATAAAAGCTAATGTCTGGAGTATAAAGTGTAAATGGTGAAGGACTCGTTACAGAGTTGATAATTAAATACTGTTTTGTGTGATTATATGACCAGAAACACATTAAAACTCCAGAGAATCAAAATAACTCACATTTTAAAACCACTTCACTGCTCCTAGATTAGCCTGTGTTGCATCATGGGATTGTTTTAGCGGCTGAGGAAGCGTTCGATGCTTCCTTAAAATCAGGTCTAAATAAGGTTCCTCAGTAGCAGCATGTTTAAGGTATGTAAGTATTGGGACAGTCTACATGTCGGGAGCGCATACTATGACGTACAATGCTGCCTATGTAGGAGCTCAGTAGGATTTGAGACACAGCCTATAGTTTACCTCAGAGTCATGGGATAGGACAGTGTGCTGGGGCTGCTTACTTAAAAATGTCTGCTGGTACAGTACGTCATCCGGGGGCTTTTCACATACTGCTCGACGAACACTATGTATTCGGACACCCGAGTCACTCTCGTGTACTGCTGTTGCGTAGTGTTCAGTATGGAAGTACACCATCTCGGACGCATCCCATGACAACTTGGAGAGTGGAAGTTTGAATCTCGGAGCAGTGACAAGAGGCGAGCTTGCCTCCTCGCTCTCCGCTCTCCATCCCTCTTCCTCCCCGTAAAGCGCGCTGACAGAAAGATCGCGGACGGCCTGATATTTATGGCGGCCGAGCGGAGAGCCATTCATTCACTTTCAGAGCCGCGCGGGTTCTGGAGCTTGGAGGAGGGAGGAGGGGGGGCCTGATTGGTACCAGTGAGGTAATCCTGGGTAATAAATCAGCCGCCGCGTCCCTCACAGATGAGCGCGCGGTACAAGGCCGAGCCTCAAAACAGCCCGACAGGCCGCTGAGAGATATGAGTTGAGGTCAGCGGTATGAATGAAGTCCTCAGCAGAGCCGGGCTCCTCAAAGTTTTAGTGTTCCTGCCAGCAGCCATGCACAAACTCCAGGGTGGTCAATACGGACACAGTGTCCATAAATAACCTCCTTTTTCTTTTTACTGATGAATTTATTGGGTTTTAAAAGTAAATGATAACCGTATACAGTGCAGCGAGAGAAAATGCAGAGAGGGCTAATAAACAATAAACAGAGCTGTAAGAGAAACCCCTCCCTGAGGAAGGAACGCTGTAAATTATTAAGAATTCCACACTTAGTACTGGATTTAACGTTCTTATTGATATTTTTCTGTTATATTAATATATATAACAGCAATTAAAACTTAAAAAGAACTTTAAAAAACAGATATATCTTATTATTATTAATAATAATAATAATAATAATAATAATAATAAAAGTCTATCTGACTATACCAAAGGAATTTTTTGTGAAAATTGTGTGTTTTATTGTATGTTTGTGGTCAGAATTTGATACAAATTCTAAGCAAATTTGAAAAAAAAAAAGTGAATTCGCCAAAAAACCATGCAAACGTAATGCATTCTGTGTAAAAACATTACAAAACATGGTGAACATGTTCACGGTTTTCTGTTACTTTATCTTTTACTTAATTTAAATAAAAACAAGTTTTTCATAGATCTACGTTATACTGAAAATTAAAGTCCTATTTCATATTGTCACTGCCCAATAAAAACAAGTCTCTCCAAAATTTCAACTTTACACAATAGACCCAAAACATACTTTACTTTCAAGGTCAATGGAACCAGATTTTTTTTCAAGCTATTTTGGAGCATTTCTATTGGTCCATTAGTCATAAAGTTTTCACACAGCATAAACGGCAATTGGCATGTTTAAATGATATTGAAAACTTAAAATCGACAAAAATGGAGATATACATGTTTTTATTGGACAGCGACGATATGTAAGTATTCAGTGATTTACTGAATACTAAGTACTATCTGCTGTTTTTGTGTACAAGACTACTGCAACGTAAGTCTACATCATAGAAGTTTACTGGCATGTTTCACTGAAATTCTTTTTGGGCAGATTGGGGGGCTGGCCGGAGTTTATTAGGGGTGTAAGGATATATCGAAATATCAAACATCACAGGATGTATCAAATCTTAACAACACAGTATTCATTTTTAATTAATAGCTTCATGTACAGATTGTTTGCAGACAGTGGTTCACTCTGCATTGGGTTTGAACCTCAGACCACTAGATGGCAGAGCTGTAATCCATGTTTTTTTGGTCCAACATAAACAAGTAGCGCAAGGACGCACAACAGACTTAAACTATTTCTGTATCGCCTTGTTTGCAATATCACAATATATTGAATAGTGACGTATCGTATCGCCAGGCTCTTACCAACACAAAGCCCTAGAGTTTATACAAGTCGCTCCACATAATAAACATAACACATAATAATCACCTACATCAGGTGGATGATACAGTGATGCAGTCAAAGATGGAGCAAATAGCACGGATGGAGAGGAGAACTGGTTGGTGCCAGGTGACAGGGGGGTCCTGGTGGTCAGTCCTTTAACAGTATTCGGCGGGACAGGTGGGCGGTTATTACCTCAGAAAGAGAAAAAAGACAGAGTTAGTTCTGGTTTGGGTTAGTACAGAGACAGAGTTAGTTCTGGTTTGGGTTAGTACAGAGACAGAGTTAGTTCTGGTTTGGGTTTGTACAGAGACACCGTTAGTTTTGGTTTGGCTTAATACAGAGACAGAGTTAGTTTTGGTTTGGGTTAGTACAGAGACAGAGTTAGTTCTGATTTGGTTTAGTACAGAGACAGAGTTAGTTCTGGTTTGGGTTAGTACAGAGAAAGAGTTAGTTCTGGTTTGGGTTAGTACAGAGACAGAGTTAGTTCTGGTTTAGGTTAGTACAGAGACAGAGTTAGGTCTGGTTTGGGTTAGTACAGAGACGGAGTTAGTTCTGGTTTGGGTTAGTACAGAGACAGAGTTAGGTCTGGTTTGGGTTAATACAGAGACAGAGTTAGTTCTGGTTTAGGTCAGTACAGAGACAGAGTTAGGTCTGGTTTGGGTTAGTACAGAGAGAGAGTTAGTTCTTGTTTGGGTTAGTACAGAGACTGAGTCAGTTCTGGTTTAGGTTAGTACAGAGACAGAGTTAGTTCTGGTTTGGGTTAGTACAGAGACGGAGTTAGTTCTGGTTTGAGTTAATACAGAGACAAAGTTAGTTCTGGTTTGGGTTAGTACAGAGACAGAGTTAGTTCTGGTTTAGGTTAGTACAGAGACAGAGTTAGGTCTGGTTTGGGTTAGTACAGAGAGAGAGTTAGTTCTTGTTTGGGTTAGTACAGAGACAGAGTTAGTTCTGGTTTGGGTTAGTACAGAGACAGAGTTAGTTCTGGTTTAGGTTAGCACAGAGACAGAGTCTGTTCTGGTTTGGGTTAGTACAGAGACAGAGTTAGTTCTGGTTTAGGTTAGTACAGAGACAGAGTCAGTTCTGGTTTAGGTTAGTACAGAGACAGAGTTAGTTCTGGTTTAGGTTAGTACAGAGACAGAGTTAGTTCTGGTTTGGGTTAGTACAGAGACAGAGTTAGGTCTGGTTTGGGTTAGTACAGAGACGGAGTTAGTTCTGGTTTGGGTTAGTACAGAGACAGAGTTAGGTCTGGTTTGGGTTAATACAGAGACAGAGTTAGTTCTGGTTTAGGTTAGTACAGAGACAGAGTTAGGTCTGGTTTGGGTTAGTACAGAGAGAGAGTTAGTTCTTGTTTGGGTTAGTACAGAGACTGAGTCAGTTCTGGTTTAGGTTAGTACAGAGACTGAGTCAGTTCTGGTTTAGGTTAGTACAGAGACAGAGTTAGTTCTGGTTTGAGTTAATACAGAGACAAAGTTAGTTCTGGTTTGGGTTAGTACAGAGACAGAGTTAGTTCTGGTTTAGGTTAGTACAGAGACAGAGTTAGGTCTGGTTTGGGTTAGTACATAGAGAGAGTTAGTTCTTGTTTGGGTTAGTACAGAGACAGAGTTAGTTCTGGTTTGGGTTAGTACAGAGACAGAGTTAGTTCTGGTTTAGGTTAGCACAGAGACAGAGTCTGTTCTGGTTTGGGTTAGTACAGAGACAGAGTTAGTTCTGGTTTAGGTTAGTACAGAGACAGAGTCAGTTCTGGTTTAGGTTAGTACAGAGACAGAGTTTGTGTTGGTTTGGGTTAGTACAGAGACAGAGTTTGTTCTGGTTTAGGTTAGTACAGAGACAGAGTTAGTTCTGGTTTAGGTTAGTACAGAGACAGAGTTAGTGTTGGTTTGGGTTAGTACAGAGACAGAGTTAGTTCTGGTTTGGGTTAGTACAGAGACAGAGTTAGTTCTGGTTTAGGTTAGTACAGAGACAGAGTTAGTTCTGGTTTAGGTTAGTACAGAGACAGAGTTAGTGTTGGTTTGGGTTAGTACAGAGACAGAGTTTGTTCTGGTTTAGGTTAGTACAGAGACAGAGTTAGTTCTGGTTTAGGTTAGTACAGAGACAGAATTAGTGTTGGTTTGGGTTAGTACAGAGACAGAGTTTGTTCTGGTTTAGGTTAGTACAGAGACAGAGTTAGTTCTGGTTTAGGTTAGTACAGAGACAGAGTTAGGTCTGGTTTGGGTTAGTACAGAGACAGAGTTAGTTCTGGTTTGTGTTAGTTCAGAGACAGTTAGTTCTGGTTTAGGTTAGTACAGAGACAGAGTTAGTTCTGGTTTGTGTTAGTACAGAGACAGAGTTAGTTCTGGTTTGTGTTAGTACAGAGACAGAGTTAGTTATGGTTTAGGTTAGTATAGAGACTGAGTTAGTTCTGGTTTGGGTTAGTACAGAGACAGAGTTAGTTCTGGTTTAGGTTAGTACAGAGACAGAGTTAGTTCTGGTTTGGGTTAGTACAGAGACAGAGTTAGTTCTGGTTTAGGTTAGTACAGAGACAGAGTTAGTTCTGGTTTAGGTTAGTACAGAGACAGAGTTAGGTCTGGTTTGGGTTAGTACAGAGAGAGAGTTAGTTCTTGTTTGGGTTAGTACAGAGACTGAGTCAGTTCTGGTTTAGGTTAGTACAGAGACTGAGTCAGTTCTGGTTTAGGTTAGTACAGAGACAGAGTTAGTTCTGGTTTGAGTTAATACAGAGACAAAGTTAGTTCTGGTTTGGGTTAGTACAGAGACAGAGTTAGTTCTGGTTTAGGTTAGTACAGAGACAGAGTTAGGTCTGGTTTGGGTTAGTACATAGAGAGAGTTAGTTCTTGTTTGGGTTAGTACAGAGACAGAGTTAGTTCTGGTTTGGGTTAGTACAGAGACAGAGTTAGTTCTGGTTTAGGTTAGCACAGAGACAGAGTCTGTTCTGGTTTGGGTTAGTACAGAGACAGAGTTAGTTCTGGTTTAGGTTAGTACAGAGACAGAGTCAGTTCTGGTTTAGGTTAGTACAGAGACAGAGTTTGTGTTGGTTTGGGTTAGTACAGAGACAGAGTTAGTTCTGGTTTAGGTTAGTACAGAGACAGAGTTAGTGTTGGTTTGGGTTAGTACAGAGACAGAGTTAGTTCTGGTTTGGGTTAGTACAGAGACAGAGTTAGTTCTGGTTTAGGTTAGTACAGAGACAGAGTTAGTTCTGGTTTAGGTGAGTACAGAGACAGAGTTAGTGTTGGTTTGGGTTAGTACAGAGACAGAGTTTGTTCTGGTTTAGGTTAGTACAGAGACAGAGTTAGTTCTGGTTTAGGTTAGTACAGAGACAGAGTTAGGTCTGGTTTGGGTTAGTACAGAGACAGAGTTAGTTCTGGTTTGTGTTAGTTCAGAGACAGTTAGTTCTGGTTTAGGTTAGTACAGAGACAGAGTTAGTTCTGGTTTGTGTTAGTACAGAGACAGAGTTAGTTCTGGTTTGTGTTAGTACAGAGACAGAGTTAGTTATGGTTTAGGTTAGTATAGAGACTGAGTTAGTTCTGGTTTGGGTTAGTACAGAGACAGAGTTAGTTCTGGTTTAGGTTAGTACAGAGACAGAGTTAGTTCTGGTTTGGGTTAGTACAGAGACAGAGTTAGTTCTGGTTTAGGTTAGTACAGAGACAGAGTTAGTTCTGGTTTAGGTTAGTACAGAGACAGAGTTAGGTCTGGTTTGGGTTAGTACAGAGAGAGAGTTAGTTCTTGTTTGGGTTAGTACAGAGACAGAGTTAGTTCTGGTTTGGGTTAGTACAGAGACAGAGTTAGTTCTGGTTTAGGTTAGTACAGAGACAGAGTTAGTTCTGGTTTAGGTTAGTACAGAGACAGAGTTAGTTCTGGTTTGTGTTAGTTCAGAGACAGTTAGTTCTGGTTTAGGTTAGTACAGAGACAGAGTTAGTTCTGGTTTAGGTTAGTACAGAGACAGGGTTAGTTCTGGTTTAGGTTAGTACAGAGACAGAGTTAGTTCTGGTTTAGGTTAGTACAGAGACAGAGTTAGTTCTGGTTTAGGTTAGTACAGAGACAGGGTTAGTTCTGGTTTAGGTTAGTACAGAGACAGAGTTGGTTCTGGTTTGGGTTAGTACAGAGACAGAGTTAGTTCTGGTTTGGGTTAGTACAGAGACAGAGTTAGTTCTGGTTTGGGTTAGTACAGAGACAGGGTTAGTTCTGGTTTAGGTTAGTACAGAGACAGGGTTAGTTCTGGTTTAGGTTAGTACAGAGACAGAGTTAGTTCTGGTTTAGGTTAGCACAGAGACTGAGTTAGTTCTGGTTTAGGTTAGTACAGAGACAGAGTTAGATCTGGTTTGTGTTAGTACAGAGACAGAGTTAGTTCTGGTTTGGGTTAGTATAGAGACTGAGTTAGTTCTGGTTTGGGTTAGTACAGAGACAGAGTTAGTTCTGGTTTATGTTAGTACAGAGACAGTTCTGGTTTAGTTTAGTACAGAGACAGGGTTAGTTCTGCTTTGGGTTAGTACAGAGACAGGGTTAGTTCTGGTTTAGGTTAGTACAGAGACAGGGTTAGTTCTGGTTTAGGTTAGTACAGAGACAGAGTTAGTTCTGGTTTAGGTTAGTACAGAGACAGAGTTAGTTCTGATTTGGGTTAGTACAGAGACAGAGTTAGTTCTGGTTTAGGTTAGTACAGAGACAGAGTTAGTTCTGGTTTGGGTTAGTACAGAGACAGAGTTAGTTCTGGTTTAGGGTTAGTACAGAGACAGAGTTAGATCAGGTTTGGGTTAGTATAGAGGATATGGAGTGTTTAGAGTGTAGCTGGTGACTCTGACAGATCTGTTTATAAACAGAATGAACAAAAAGGAGAGAAGCTGCACAGGTGCTACATCTGGAGGAGACAGTAATGCAGTAAGAGGAGAGCTGGTTGGTTCCAGGTGACGAAGAGGCCCTGACGGTTGGACCTTCAAAAGTTTTGGGCAGGACAGGTGGGCGGTTATTACCCCAGAAAGAGAGAGAAAAAGAAAAACAAAGCTCTAGTTTGGATTAATATAGAGGATGAGAAGCATTTCAGAGTGTAGATGAAACAGAGTAGACGTAGAGATAGAAGTAAACGAGGCCTTTCATAATATTAATGAATATAATTTGAAATCAAAGCACCACTAAATCACTGATTCATTCATCGTCTAAGCCGCTTATCCTTCTGGGTCACAGGTGGGGTGTGTTGGGGGGTGTTGGACCCTATCCCAGCGCTCATTGGGCGGAAGTCAGTAAACACCCTGGACAGGCCGCCAGCCGCAGCATCGCTAAATCTACACATTTAATTAATTCTGCAGCTTCTCATTAGGCTTAATGAGATTTCTATCAGTGAACATGTCCAACCTGGCAGCAGCAGCTGCGCAACAACTCATCAGCGGGCGAAGCGGGCCGGCTTACATCAGCCGCTCGCTCTGTTTTCCTCTTTCCTCAACTCGCTAATGTCTACATCTGAAATAAAGGACAGCAACCCGCACTGCCGTCTAAGCCCCCAAGTCTTAGTTGTTGTTCTGGGGTCTTGATTGGGTGAGAGTAGATAAGAAAGCGAACGCAAGCCGAGGACTAATCAGTAATCCCCCCAGAAGAGGGAGGTGAATAGAGGGGAAGTCGGTCCAGCTTCTCACGAAACCAGCGTCTCTGGAACTCTCTCGTATCCCTGTTCATCTCTACCACTGCCCCCCCTGCCAGCCCCCCATCCCACCCTGCCCCCCGCCCCCCTCCTCACCACCTCCGACTCCCTTTTCTGTCTCTCTTGACTAGTCAGGATGTGCCAGCTGCTTGTTGCCTTTGATTTAGGCTTGCCCTAGATATGCTCTCTAATGAGCTGAGTGCTCAATCAATAATTCACCCGAGTTTGAATGGAAACCAGGGTGATCAGAGCTGCTTAAAGAGAGGGGCTGCAATCAGTGCTATTCAGGAACCTACATTTTGCCCTTTTTCCTGCTCATCCCTCCATATCTCTCTCTCTCTCTCTCGCACGCGCCGTCTCTCCGGCTGACTCTTTTTTTTTTTTTTTTCTTTTTTTTTTTTTTACATGAGATAATGGACCTCTGCCCACACTGTGCAGGGTGTCCTCTCTGCTGGACCGTCTGAGATTCTCTTCATTGTCAGAAGGACGATCTAATACATAGAACATTATTTTATCCTCCAGTTCCCCCTGATGACCCGGTGATCGTCGGAGCCCCCATAGTGAGTCTGAGGGCAGGCGATCCGCTGAACCTGACCTGCCATGCCGACAACGCCAAACCGGCTGCCTCCATTATCTGGATCCGCAACGGAGAAGTGCTCAACGGAGCCATGTACTCAAAGGTACTTTCACTCCCCCCCACACCCCCACCCCCAACCTTCAGATCCATTCAGAAGCTTAAGTAAAGAGATGGAGCGAGAGGAAATCTGCCAGGTACATTCACTGACTCATTTCTTTCAGTAGTCAACGGGTCAGTGTTTGGAATAGGAAACAAGTGTGCCAGTCAATATACATACTACTTATATATATATATATAAACTCCAACCTCACTATCATATAAGTCCTTGTATTTATACAATTAGTTTCTGTAACAGCGTTCTCTCCTCATCTCTCCTCATAAAACAGATTACTGAGACGCTCTAGTTAGAGAGAGACTGACTCACGGCTTATTCCCGCCCACTGCAGCACACCACCGCTGGTTTAGCTGGTTGCTAAGCTACCAGCTGGCATCCAAAACAATAGCCCGAGGCTTAAAAATCCACTAGCATAAATGCTAATGTCTGGAGTATATGACTAGGTTTAAGGGTTTTTTTTCTACTTAAAATAGAATTTAACAACGTTTACTTACTCACCAGTGGACACACGTAAAATAAACAAGCCACTCAGACTAAGAATCATATTTATATCTTTATAAATCTTTATAAATCAAATTTTAAATAAATATTGTACTGGATGTGTTTTTGTGCAGAGCAAGAATACTTTCTTCTACTATCTCAATCAAAAGATTAAGTACAAGTAAAGGCCAAATATATTTAGACTCTTCTATACTTGTCAGTATAACCCAAGTATACTTAAGTATAACTGTGTTTAGTATATCACTGAGAAGTACATAAAAAGTAAACTGAAAGTATACTCACTTCCTTTTAATTTAAAAGAAGTAACTAACGCTACACTTGAATAAACTTCTTTTTTGTAAGGAACCGAGTTGACCAGTGGACCGTTTCAGACACAGCCCATAGTTTTGGATGGGCTGAAGCTAGAAATACGTGTTAATGTGTTAATTACTGAGTGTGTGATATACGGATCATACGAGCAACCTTTTTCCTAAAAATCACGCCAGAGCACTCCGACCTCTCTCCTACTTATATGTAAATATAGCACGTGCGCTCTCTTCTCATGGCGGGGAGGCATTACTATTTCATGGAGCCGCCGTCTCTCCGCAAAGCCTGCGTGTCCTCAAAAAGGTTGGCTCTGTCAATTTAATGACAAGTGAGAAGTAATTTTTAATTTAATCCTCGGGGCAAGCTGGAGCCCGAGCGGCGCGCTTTAAATATGACAAAAAGGGAAGACGTTCCAGAGCTCTCAATTATGGATGTGTTCTCGGGCAATTTGTTCACTTTGTCAGCTGTGGGGAGGAAACCCAGAGAAACACTGGGCCATGCTGGAAGGAGTGCTCCCCTGTTGGTGGGGGGGGGGTGTAATCTGAGCATTCTTAGTGAGCCTCACCCTTCAGAAGCCCACCCAAGAGAGAGAGAGAGAGAGAGAGAGAGAGAGAGAGAGAGTAAGCTTATTAATTACCCAGCCCTAATTTACTCACAAGCAAACTCGCCACAGGTTAGCTTCCTTTAACAGGAAACATCGCTTTCCAATCCAATCAGCGGGCGAGAGTGCGAGGCGCCTTCAAACACGTTTCCCAAATGATAGAGCACCTTAACGAGGAGGAGACGCCTGGCAGGGCAATTAGCCTGAACGATGGTTTGGGCAGTGTCTTGTAAATCAAACGGGCGCCCATTGGATGAAGGATGAAAGAGATCTCTCTTTTAAACAGAGAGCGTGAGCCCTTGACGAGGAAGAGTCTGTTTAGGTTTGGAAGCTGCTACTTACTGCAAACTCTAATTCATAATTGAGCGTATATAAATAGTTGATGATGTAAGGACTAATACAGTTGTCCTGTTGAATCAGGGAGGAAGATTCAAAAAGAGGAGTTCATTTGAATTTGGAAGGCTTCTCCTCCTCCTCCTCCTCCTCCTCGAGGGCGGAAGCTTCTTCTTCCAGCCACTCTTTATTGCATGATTTGATTAAATCTGGGAGGGAATCTGATACAGCTTAGAGGGAAGCAGGCTGTTATAGATGAAGTCAATATCCTTCCAGTATCGGCACTAGTGGGTTTTCTCTTTATCCTCCTCCTCTTGCATAGAAAGGGGTCAGCGAGAGAGCTCCAACAGTAGGACTCCCGCGTAGGCCACTTCGCTGGAAACGAGACGGCTCAGCGACCGCCTCGGTAATGAGAGTGGTTAAGTTTGAGTTTTATTTGTTAATTATTACTACTTTGATGTTTTCGTGTTGAAAGTGATGTAATAAACTAAAACAAAACCGAATAAACGAAAACAAAACCGTTTTTTTTTACCTTCAGTCAGGTTATATATTTTTGTTTTCATATGCTCTTGTATATATTCGTTTTGATTATTGGAATTCTTTATTCTTCTTTATACTTCTTTGTACTTTGTTTTGTTCTGTGAAACTGCTACTGGCTGCTAGATTGCCTTCGGGATCAATAAAGTATCTATCTATCTATCTATCTATCTATCTATCTATCTATCTATCTATCTATCTATCTGTCTATCTATCTATCTATCTAGTATTTAAGATGTCACAGTCAGAGTTTAATAAGAATCGTGTTTTAGTTTAGAATTGAGATCATAATTCTCAGTTACAGTTCCTCTACATGTTATAAAGAGCAGTGTCTATGTTTACTATATCGTCGCTGTCCAATGATATTGAAGAACAAGTATTTCCAACATGGCAACTGTACAGGAGAGGCCTTTCAATGTAAGTCAATGGAACCAGATTTTTTCCCCAAGCTATTTTGGAAGATTTCTATTGGTCCATTCACCATGTAATGTAAACGAAAACAAATAAGCATCAACAAGAAGATATGCATGTCTTTTTCTTTGGACAGTGATGATATTCTTGCATAGCAAAGTGTGCAACATGCATAATCATAGCTCTGAGATTAACAGCTATTACACATATGGAGGTGGCTTATATGCAGGACTTTACTAATTCATTAATACTGAACAAATAAGACTAATACAGAATACTGTGGCATAAGGCTGCATTAACTAACCTTGATTGGACTGCACACTGTGTCCAAGTGTGTGGGTTTGGACCCTATGAAAGAATATTGGCCCTCAGTTCAAACCTAGACCACCGACATAGGCTGTGAGTGCTGTAAGCGCACACATATATGATATATACACACATATATGATATATACACACATATATGATATATACACACATATATGATATATACACACATATATGATGACACCAAGCTCACTAAATATATATAATACGTAGCTACATAGTACTAGGGGCAGTAAAACACCCACATATATACAAACACTACTGAACACATACACTAGGGGGCAGTAAAACACCCACATATATACGAAGACTACTGAACACATACACTAGTGGGCAGTAAAACACCCACATATATACTAACACTACTAAACACATACACTAGGGGGCAGTAAAACACCCACATATATACAAAGACTACTGAACACATACACTAGTGGGCAGTAAAACACCCACATATATACAAACACTACTGAACACATACACTAGGGGGCAGTAAAACACCCACATATATACAAACACTACTGAACACATACACAAGTGGGCAGTAAAACACCCACATATATACAAACACTACTGAACACATACACTAGGGGGCAGTAAAACACCCACATATATACAAAGACTACTGAACACATACACTAGGGGGCAGTAAAACACCCACATATGTACACACACTAGTGAACACACACTGGGGGGCAGTGAAACACCCACATACACACACTAGTGTTCTTGTGTGTGCAGTGTTATTGTTACTACTCCTGGTCTTCATGCTCAGGAGAGCTGATTATATCTTTCATATCAAACAAAACAAACAGTGGCGGGGACATGTCCCCACTGTCCCTACCAAAACTGACACCCATGATTTTGTCACTAAGCAGAAAATATCAGCAGCACAAATTAGTTGAGCTCGTTTGCGTACCAGAGGCCAGTGAAATGGACGACAACTGTACGTCACAGCAAAATTACAACTGAAGGCTTGCAGCTCAGTGATCGTCCATCCTTCTGTGGCATATTAGTATCAATAGATATCAGTATTGGAGCAGATATCAGGAGAAAAGGCTCGATGAGATAAGCGAAGAAACAAACGAGCGAACGGGATCTTGTACCAGATCTATGAGTGTATCAGAGCTGTCTCTCTCACACTGCGTGATTTGATGTTGTTAGCTGTGCAGCAGGTCGTGTCGGGCAGAAGAGTGATAGTTTTCTTTCTGCCTGACTTTTAAATGATCATCTTAAAGCTTAGTATCAGTCTTTCAGCCTTTGTAGGTCTGCATATCACCAGCGCCTAAGCCTTGCATGACAAATGACATATATACAAACGTTTATAGCTGCTTATTCCACCAATATATAGTCTATAACACTTAAAACGACATGAAAATGGTTAACGGTTGATGGAATAAGCCTGTATGTAGGTTTAGGTCAGTCGTCATGAAAGGCTTGTGTAGATTTCATGTGGCATTTTCAATGTGGCCCTTCATGCAGTATTGCTGTGGTTGCTTAGAGTATATATGTGGGACCTGCATCAGTATCTGTCCGTACTCAGAGATGTATAGCCTGTATAGTGTTATAGAAGTTAGCAGATGGTCACTGTGAGCTTAGCAGTGTTCAGAAAGACAGACATATTGGTAAAACACTGCTAAGTCTTCAGAAGTGAATGGCTTTTCACTCTACAGACGTATCTCTTTGTAATACGCTGTTACAGTATATACGCTTGAACCCCTTTACACAGTAGCCATAAAAGCAATTTCTTCCAATAAGCAGTCCAGCATTTCTGCTGATATTGCTCTGATATGATAACTTCATATATTTATAGTGCAGCTGATACGTAAGTTCAAAGGAACTGGTTCAAACGATGCATATTTTTCTTCTCAAAACTAGGAACACTCAAAACAGCCCTCGTGCATGAAGGGGCCGTGGCTCAAAGGTTGCAAGTCTCAGTGGAGAGTGAAGCGCTACCACTCGATGGAAGGTTTTAGTCATGCAGGGCTGTTGTTCACTTTGGGAAGCGGTGATGTCTACCAGTCATCAACTAATCAACAGGTTAAAACTATAGATATCCATCATTCTCTGCTGATATTGCTCTGATATGATGAGTTCAAACACAGTGCAGCTGATACATCAGTCATTATGTTCATCAGTACATTCAAAGGAATTGGATTTATAGGTTGCAATGGAAGTGATGCATGTTTTGCAGGGTCAGTCAGAACAGTCCAAGTGCATGAAGGGTTGCAGGTCTCAAGTGCAGGTTGGAAGGTTTTCAGGTGAGACCTATTCCAACACCGAAGTCACCAACTAATCAACTCTAGGTATCCACAATAGATGTTTGCTTTCTTGAAGGGGTCGTGGCTCAAAAGTTGTAGTTCACAGCGTTTTTGGCTACGTTGAGAGTGAAGTGATCCCACACGATTGAAGGTTTTATTCATGCAGGTTGGGCTGTTGTTCACTTTGGGAAGCGGTGATGTCTACCAGTCACCAACTAATCAACAGGTTAAACTATAGATATCCAGCATTCTCTGATATTGCTCTGATATGATAACTTCAAACATAGTGCAGCTGATACGTCAGTCGGGCTGTACATTGTGAAGTGATGCGTATATTTTGTTGCTCAGGTTAGATTGAGCCTAACGTTCTTCTCAAAACTAGCGTCAGTCAGAACAGTCCAAGTGCTTGAAGGGGTCGTGGCTCAAAGGTTGCAGGTCTCAATGTTTTTGGCTAAGTTGAGAGTGAAGTGCTCCCACTCAATGGAAGGATTTAGTCATGCTGGTGTTGATTTTAGGAAGCGGTGATGTCTACCAGTCATCAACTTATCAACAGGTTAAAACTATAGCTATTCAGCATTCTCTGCTGATATTGCTCTGATATGATAACTTCATATATATATATATATATATATATATATATATATATATATATATATATATATATATATATATATATATATATATATAGTGCAGCTGATACATCAGTCTGGCTGTAAGTATAAAGGAATTGGTTCAAGCCATGCATATTTGTATTTTGTTCAGATTGGATTCAGCCTAGCGTTCTTCTCAAAACCAGGGTCGGTCAAAAACAGCCCACATGCATGGATGCATGTTGGTGACCGAGCCTTGAACGGCAGGGTTTCTTTGCTTTTTTATCTCAGAGGGAAAAGCACTGTGTTGATGTTCTCTCCATCAGCCTGCTCTTGGCATGCTGTCCAACGCTGCTTCGGAAGCCAGCTGACAGAGGGAGATTGATTCCGTTCGCCCGATTTGACAAGACGCTCCATACAGTAGATGTGTGATCCGTGCTCAGGGAAGGGTGAGGGATTTGAGGATCAAAGGCAGTCTAACCTCCGCTCCACAGCGTTTTCAACAACTTCTTTTCTCCTCTCGCAGCTTAAGGTCAGGCTGCCTGCGGTGTCCAGGCCTACGGGTAGACCCTTTTCTCAGTCCTGCTTATTGCTTTCTCTTTCTCACAGACGCTGCTGCGGGATGGCCAGAGGGAGAGTACGGTCAGCACACTCTATATTTCACCATCCAACATCGAGAGCGGTCAGCGCATCACCTGCCGCGCCTCCAACAAGGCAGCTCCCAACGGCAAAGAGGCGACCGTCACCATCGACATTCAGCGTGAGCTACACTCTAATTAATACAGGGATTCCTGGTGGGTTGTGGGATGTTGGTCAAAACAACTGGTATAGGATCGTCTATTTATGGCAGAAGTATAATTATTTAGTTATAATTTATTGTGAAAATGATACCATTAAATCATATTGACCACCTGTACATACTTAGGTCTATCATTTATATATATATATACACTACCGCTCAAAGGTTTGGGATCACAGTGAAATGTTCTTGTTTTAATGGAGTATCTTCTTCTTTAACACAACAATGGACTGACGGGTCTCTAAAGAAAGTTGTTTCTTTCTGGTCATTGTGAGTCGGTCAGCAAGCCATCAACTGCTGATCTTCAGATACTAAACTAACCTAGAATGTTGTTCCCTTTTATACTCACTTATTAGTAGAATGTTTTTCAGCTGTGCATCACAATTGAGCAAGAGTGTCCCAACAACCAATTAGTCCAATAACATCCTTAACTTGGATTGGTGGTCGTACCAGGAGATTTAGACAGAGGACTGAGAATTACTGATAATAGACTATATGTAAAATAAGCCTCTATACAAAAATAGACTTTAATACAAACATTTTTATTCTTTAAAAATCATCTGATACACTTACATTAATTGTGGACGATATTGTTTGTGAATTGCATGAAAATTGCATAAAATAAAATCCTAAAGTGGTCCTAAACTTTTGAGCGGTAGTATATATATATATATATACCGACATCTGCAAAAGCAAGCGTCCCTAAAAGTATTTGTAAACATATCTTCTCCAGACTAGGGGTGGGCGATATGACCCTAAATAATATCACGATATTTCATGGTATTTTTGCGATAACGATACTCTTGGCGATGTGACAAAACCTTGAATTAAAAAAAAATATTTCAAGAATACACTACAGCAACAAAATTAAAATAAAATTTTATTATTGCATACAATATGATATGGCACACCCCTAACTGAGATATTAAAAAATACAAGAATTTTCATCAGATCGTAACAGAAGTCAATGATCCAGAATGTCCTGATACTAAATAATATCTCCAAATATCTCCACATATCCAGGACTGAAGTAAAGTTAATGATACTGGAGATAAAATCTGTCTCTAGTAGATATATGATGGGAAATGAGAAAAGTGTGAATTTTTCTTTTTCTATAAACAGTAAAAGTAGTACCTGATGTGATAATTAGTGATGGGTGATATGGCACCATATTTCAGGGTATAATATCGTTCACCATATTAAAAAATATTGGTGATATTATTGTGTACGATACGATATGGCACACCCCTAATTAACACACACTATGTTAATAATTAATATGCTAATAAATGAATATTTTCAAGCTTCTGTTTCTAACACAAGGCATTGAGTGTTCAGGATGGCCCACTCATGTAGTGCTTCCTGCAGAGTGGTTTATTAGTGGAGTATTAGTCAAAGTTGCAGTTCACAACATCTTTCCAAACATAATCACAACATGATTTCTAAAAAAAATATATATGTGGGACCTGCATCAGTATCTGTCCGTACTCAGAGATGTATAGCCTGTATAGTGTTATAGAAGTTAGCAGATGGTCACTGTGAGCTTAGCAGTGTTCAGAAAGACAGACATATTGGTAAAACACTGCTAAGTCTTCAGAAGTGAATGGCTTTTCACTCTATAGACGTATCTCTTTGTAATACGCTGTTACAGTATATACGCTTGAACCCCTTTACACAGTAGCCATAAAAGCAATTTCTTCCAATAAGCAGTCCAGCATTTCTGCTGATATTGCTCTGATATGATAACTTCATATATTTATAGTGCAGCTGATACGTCAGTCGGGCTGTAAGTTCAAAGGAACTGGTTCAAACGATGCATATTTTTCTTCTCAAAACTAGGAACACTCAAAACAGCCCTCGTGCATGAAGGGGCCGTGGCTCAAAGTTTGCAGGTCTCAACGTTTTGGCTAAGTTGAGAGTGAAGCGCTACCACTTGATGGAAGGTTTTAGTCATGCAGGGCTGTTGTTCACTTTGGGAAGCGGTGATGTCTACCAGTCACCAACTAATCAACAAGTTAAACTATAGGTATCCATCATTCTCTGCTGATATTGCTCTGATATGATGAGTTCAAACTGATACATGCTGATACATGAGTCATTACATTCATCAGTACATTCAAAGGAATTGGATTTATAGGTTGCAAAGGAAGTGATGCATGTTTTGTTGTAGTTCAGGTTGGATTCAGCCTAACGTTCTTCTCAAAACTAGGGTCAGTCAGAACAGTCCAAGTGCTTGAAGGGGTCGTGGCTCAAAGGTTGCAGTTCACAATGTTTTTGGCTACATTGAGAGTGAAGCGCTCCCACTCGATGGAAGGTTTTAGTGATGCAGGTGTTTCCATTGGGCTGTTGTTCACTTTGGGAAGCGGTGATGTCTACCAGTCAACAACTAATCAACAGGTTAAACTATAGATATCGATCATTCTCTACTGATATTGCTCTGATATGATAACTTCAAACTGATACATGCTGATACATGAGTCATTACATTCATCAGTACATTCAAAGGAATTGGATTTATGGGTTGCAAAGGAAGTGATGCATGTTTTGTTGTTGTTCAGGTTGGATTCAGCCTAGCGTTCTTCTCAAAACTAGGGTCAGTCAGAACAGTCCAAGTGCACGAAGGGGCAGTGGCTCAAAGGTTGCAGGTCTCAACTGCAGGTTGGAAGGTTTCAGTAATCAAGTGTTGCCAACGTCATTCCAACACCGAAGTCACCAACTAATCGACTATAGGTATTCACAATAGACATTTGCTTACTTGAAGGGGTCGTGGCTCAAAGTTTGCAGGTCTCAATGTTTTTGGCTACACTGAGAGTGAAGTGATCCCACACGATGGATGGTTTTATTCATGCTGATGTTTCCATTGGGCTGTTGTTCACATTGGGAAGCGGTGATGTCTACCAGTCACCAACTAATCAACAGGTTAAACTATAGATATCCAGCATTCTCTGATATTGCTCTGATATGATAACTTCAAATACAGTGCAGCTGATACATCAGCCGGGCTGTACATTCATAGGTTGCAAAGGAAGTGATGCGTATATATTGTTTAGGTTAGATTGAGTCTAACGTTCTTCTCAAAACTAGGGTCAGTCAGAACAGTCCAAGTGCACAAAGTGGTCATGGCTCAATGGTTGCAGGTCTCAAGTGCAGGATGGAAGGTTTTATGAGGTTATGAAGTGTTGCCAACGTCATTCCAACAACAAAGTCACTAACTAATCGACTATAGGTATCCACAATAGATGCTTGCTTACTTGAAGGGGCTGTGGCCCAAAGGTTGGAGGTCTCAAGTGCAGGATGGAAGGTTTCAGTCATGCCTACACGTGGTTCCAACAACGAAGTCACCAAGTAACTGTATACGACTGTAGGTATCCACAATTGATGCTTGCTGTTAGGGATGCACCGATACTAGTTTTTCCTTACTGATACCAATACCAATACCAGCTTTTCAGGTATCTGCTGATACCGAGTACTGATACTGATACCAACTCTGACTTAAATGCTGGATATATGGCTATAAATCCTGATATTTATAGTGTTCCACTTTTTATATGTTGTATTTTATTATGTATTGTCCTGAATAACATATAATAACCTTGAAAGAACCATTTACTGGTTGAGTAACTGCTTTAAAAAGTTTCAGAGCTGAAAAATAATTAAAATTGCCACAATGCAGAAACACGTGCAGCCATTTAGTCAATAAGCTTCATGGTATCAGCGCTCTCTATTGCAGATACCGAAACTGTTTGTAAGTGCCAGTATCGGCGCCGATACTGATACCGATACTGTTTGTAAGTGCCAGTATCGGCGCCGATACTGATACTGATACTGTTTGTAAGTGCCAGTATCGGCGCCGATACTGATACCGATACTGTGTGTAAGTGCCAGTATCAGCGCCGATACTGATACCGATACTGTTTGTAAGTGCCAGTATCAGCGCCGATACTGATACCGATACTGTGTGTAAGTGCCAGTCTTAGCGCCGATACTGATACCAATACTGTTTGTAAGTGCCAGTATCGGCGCCGATACTGATACCGATACTGTTTGTAAGTGCCAGTATCGGCGCCGATACTGATACCGATACTGTTTGTAAGTGCCAGTATCAGCGCCGATACTGATACCGATACTGTTTGTAAGTGCCAGTATCAGCGCCGATACTGATACCGATACTGTTTGTAAGTGCCAGTATCAGCGCCGATACTGATACCGATACTGTTTGTAAGTGCCAGTATCGGCGCCGATACTGATACCGATACTGTTTGTAAGTGCCAGTATCAGCGCCGATACTGATACCGATACTGTGTGTAAGTGCCAGTCTCAGCGCCGATATCGATACCGATACTGTGTTTAAGTGCCAGTATCAGCGCCGATACTGATACCGATACTGTTTGTAAGTGCCAGTATCAGCGCCGATACTGATACCGATACTGTTTGTAAGTGCCAGTATCAGCGCCGATACTGATACCGATACTGTTTGTAAGTGCCAGTATCAGCGCAGATACTGATACCGATACTGTTTGTAAGTGCCAGTATCAGCGCCGATACTGATACCGATACTGTTTGTAAGTGCCAGTATCGGCGCCGATACTGATACCGATACTGTTTGTAAGTGCCAGTATCAGCGCCGATACTGATACCGATACTGTTTGTAAGTGCCAGTATCAGCGCCGATACTGATACTGATACTGTATGTAAGTGCCAGTATCAGCGCAGATACTGATACCGATACTGTTTGTAAGTGCCAGTATCAGCGCAGATACTGATACCGATACTGTTTGTAAGTGCCAGTATCAGCGCAGATACTGATACCGATACTGTGTGTAAGTGCCAGTATCAGCGCAGATACTGATACCGATACTGTTTGTAAGTGCCAGTATCAGCGCCGATACTGATACTGATACTGTTTGTAAGTGCCAGTATCAGCGCCGATACTGATACCGATACTGTATGTAAGTGCCAGTATCAGCGCCGATACTGATACTGATACTGTTTGTAAGTGCCAGTATCAGCGCCGATACTGATACCGATACTGATACCGATACTGTATGTAAGTGCCAGTATCAGCGCCGATACTGATACCGATACGGTATTAGTATCGGTGCAACGCTACTTGCTTTGTTGTTTTAAGGGCACTGTGTGGGTGATTAGTCCTGGCCTGGAGCACAGAAGCAGAGGCAGTCCCGAAGAGGCCGAGGGGGAAACGTAAAGAGTGTTGCTGTTTTAGTGGAAGTGGAAAGAGATGGATCACAAACCCCCAGACCGCAGTCCGTGGCTCAGAAAGCTTGAGATCCACTGTTTTAGCACATTAGCTTAGTGCTGCAAACGAGTTTCTTTGTTTTGTTTTTTGTTTCCTCCTTCATCGCTAAATAATTCAGGGGTGAAAACCTCTCTTGCACTGCCCCATATTCCCGGCCAAGTGGAGCTCGTGTATGCATGTGTTCAGATGTCTTAGCACATGTTTCGCTCGACGAAGACACAAAGGCTGTTTTTTTTTTTCTTTGGAAAAACATTGTCGTCAACAGTTCTCCTTTTTTTTTCCCTCCCTGTGATTTGTGGTTTGTGCTGTCTGTGGGTGGAACGTCTGCCGTAGACAGCTCGCTGTTGGGCTGACGAGCCGTCGACATGGACACGTCCCGTGTCGGCGGCAAAAATGTGTGCATTTGCATTTGTATAACCTCGGCTGTCACTAAACGTTCGTTGGTGTGAGCGGAGGGGAGGGGGCGGGTTAAGAGAAGAGCCAATATGACCAGCTCTATTAGGAAATTATAGCATCTAATTAAAAGTTGGGACGCATTTTGAACTAAAGCGTGTTTCAATTCTTGGGGGCCCTTCTGAGATATTCAGTAGGACTAATACAGCATAAAATACTGTTTAGGAAGCCATTACTTTTGACAGCTCCATTCTTCCTCGCTGTAAATTCCATTTCATTGTCCGGCAGGGCCGCGCCTCGCCTCGCCTCGCCACAATAGAGCGAGGGACGGGAAAAAGAGAGAGCGCGGGCCGATAAGCCTTCCTCTGTGTTTGCGCTGCTGGACTCGGCCCAAATCGGTTCGTCATGCAAAACAATGGAGCGGCGGTATCACTCGGAGCCATTTTCCTCTTTCCAAACAAGAGCGAGGTTCCTCAAACATCCCGAAGCTCATGTCGCGCTAACCCAAATTCTACCTCGGCTTTCAGATCCAGCCGTGCAGATAAATGAGGCTCATCGCCACAAAATTAGCCGGACGGGCCGATCTTGATATCAGCCGTCCTATTACCACTGTCCTCGCACTGAGTCATGACAAATTGTGTTGCTGGGCCGGACGGGTGGGGTGTGAGCGCTTTCTTTAACGTCTTCAGGCTTCCAAGCGAGGAGAGCTTCTTTTGTTATGCTGTGTTAATGTGATATATTTACATAATTGCATGTTTTATTATATACTGGGTTACGTAATGGATTCTGAGGGCTGGAACTATAAGAACTGCTGAGTAAACTGACAATATCAGAATGGAATTTATCTATAAATATCTATATCTAAGGAGCCACACAGCCGTAGGAGTATAGGGATGCGCCCAGGTTCTCAAGGTGCCAGGGTTTGGACACTGTTTAGCTGTTTGTTGTGTTTTATTTGGTGAAAAATGTACTTTTGCTAAGTAAGTATGTTGTTAGACTTTGTTACACGGAAACACATGTACCTGAATGTGAGAACGTGGAGGAGAACACAGCAAAGCCATGTTGGGACTGCTAACTAGGCTAGACGCTCTAGCTGATGGAAGGAAAGTCTAGAAACAATTGACAAATTACATGTTGGCCCATCATCCAGAAGCAAATACCTTGTGTCGTCCCCATCAGTGTCCAGCGTGACACAGGTTAGCTCTGTTAGCTTATCAGCTCATCTGAAGAAGCAGACTTCAGGCTCAGTGCTGATGTGCTAAATCCTTTTATTCTGGTCTTATTGGATCTTAGTGCAGCTTTTGAGGCTGCTGATCACAGGATTCTAATCCACCGTCTTGAAGGCTGGGTCGGCCCCTCAGACAGGTTTAGAGGTTTAAGTCATATTTAACTGATGGGCAGTTCGTGGTTTCATTAAAAAAGTTATTAATTAAGAAAATGTAATATGTCCTGTGGGGTACCACAAGGTTCAGTTCTAGGGCCTTTGCTCTTCTCATTGTACATGTTATGATCACTGTAATGGTCAGAGGTGATGACTGTAGTGGTCAGAGTTGATCGCTGTAATGATCAGAGTTGATCACTGTATTGGTCAGAGTTGATCACTGTAATGGTCAGAGATGGTCACTGTAATGCTCAGAGTTGATCACTGTATTGGTCAGAGTTGATCACTGTAATGGTCAGAGTTGATCACTGTAATGGTCAGAGTTGATGACTGTAATGACCAGAGTTGATCACTGTACTGGTCAGAGTTGATCGCTGTAATGCTCAGAGTTGATCACTGTATTGGTCAGAGTTGATCACTGTAATGGTCAGAGTTGATCACTGTAATGGTCAGAGTTGATGACTGTAATGACCAGAGTTGATCACTGTAATAGAGTTGACCACTGTATTGGTCAGAGTTGATCACTGTAATGGTCAGAGTTGATGACTGTAATAGTCAGAGTTGATCACTGTATTGGTCAGAGTTGATCACTGTAATGGTCAGAGTTGATCACTGTAATGGTCAGAGTTGATCACTGTAATGGTCAGTGTTGATCACTGTAATGGTGAGAGTTGGTCACTGTAATGGTCAGAGTTGATCACTGTATTGGTCAGAGTTGATCACTGTAATGGTCAGAGTTGATCACTGTAATGGTCAGAGTTGATCACTGTATTGGTCAGAGTTGATCACTGTAATGGTCAGAGTTGATCACTGTAATGGTCAGAGTTGATCACTGTAATGGTCAGTGTTGATCACTGTAATGGTGAGAGTTGGTCACTGTAATGGTCAGAGTTGATCACTGTAATGGTCAGAGTTGGTCACTGTAATGGTCAGAGGTGATCACTGTAATGGTGAGAGTTGGTCACTGTAATAGTCAGAGGTGATCACTGTAAAGCTCTAAATAATCTAGAACCTACTACATCACAGAACGTCTCTCTGTTTATGTTCCAGCTGCTGATCTTAGATCTGCAGATACTGACCTTCTGTACAAACACATTCAGTAACAAACAGAGAACCTGGAGAGACTCTTTCAGCTCTTCTGCTTCTAAACTGTGGAGCTCAGTTCAGCTTTTATTGGACAGTCCAGCTCAGAGTCACTTTAATACACAGTTAAACACGACTCTCTTTAACTCAGAGCTTCATTAAAACTATAACATCGCAGTAACTATAAAACTGAACTTTGTCTTTGGCTTATTTAGACTCAGTTTATGTTATTACTGATGAAAACTGTCTGTAAAGCACTTTGAGCTGCCACTGGTATAAAAAGTGTTCTATAAATAAAGATAATTATTATTATTATTATTATTATACATCCAACATAAAGACCTACTGATTTCTCTCAGTTGTTGTTTTGAATAATAAATAAAGCTTACAGCTGAAGCAGAGCCTCAGACTTCACTGGTGTTGCATCTGGTTTAGCAGAATGGGCTGTTCCTGAGTTTCAGCACTGGCTGAATAGAGTCTCGCTATTTCTATTCAATTAATCATTCCATCCATCCATCCATCCAGTTCTTCTCCCCCTTAGGTCGTTTTCACACTTGTATTAATAGCAGTTCCGGGCTCATTATGGCTTGTTTGGGTTCACACATAAGAATTCCATCTGAACCGTGAATCATTTCCATAATTCCATGTATCACTCTTCAGAATGGTAGATCATCAGTTTACTGCTTTTCAGTACTTTCCTTGGATACAGACCCTCAAACCAAGACCTGCGTTCTTGGGATACAAAGCCTTTCACCATGGAGCTCTCGGTACACGGGCAAAGTGTTTACATTGCTAAATTAACCAATCACACAACACAACCCCACACGCCATGCCAGGAGCTGGAAGCTAACCTCAGATTAATGATTTCAGGAGAACCAGAGATCTGGTCTCTGGTCTGGCTCAGGTTCTACACTTGACCAAGTGAACAGAAACAAGCAATTCTGGGTCTGGAAACAACTCTAGTGAGAAGATGTTCCTCAGTGTTAAATAAAAGGAACATTAATGAACTTAATGTGAAGATTCTCGTCCATGAAATCTATGAAAACCGACTCACTGTGAAAAGACTTTATGACAACTGAAGAGTTTCTAATGGTGATGCTTCACAGCTGCGTGTAAATGAAGTCAAACTTAGCAAATGGAACAATAAACCAGCTCCATGTAGCGATTTATTGGCTATAATTGGTAATTATTCATAAATTGCTAATCTACACAACTACATCCATGTCAATTCACATTCATGCACACCAGCGGTTGGGAATCCCACCACCAGGAAACGTGTGGAAGTGGAAACCCCTCTATACGCCGCAGGTCTGTCTGCTTAGCAGGTCTGCTTAGAAACAGGTGTTGGATGAATAAGTGATAGCGATGCGTGGCGAGGGACCCTACCGAGACCCCCAGCCTGCTCTGGGGGCACGTTCCTGTCAGACCAGCGCATCAGTATTCACAGCAGGCGGCTGTAGGACCGGGTGCCAGTCAGGCAACACGGGCGGTGGCGGATATGACCGCAGAGAGTGGAACGCAAACTGAGGAGCTCCAGAGGTTGTTTAGCTGAAACGCTGGCGTTAGCAGCACAAACACACTCAGCGCTTTCATATTCATACCTCACTGCAGGTAATTGTCTAACTGGAGCAATTATGAAAGCTGCAGGCGTGATCAAATAAAGAAACATGAAACAGCTAATAGGCCGCATTAGGCAAATGTGAGGAACGTTTGAATTCACCGCGAAAGCCGTCCTCATTACCGATCGCTCTGTAGAGCTTCAGAGCACATTACTCACCGCGCCTTTATCTCAACAAGTAAACTTACCCCCGCGCTGGCGTATGAGTCACTGCCATCCCAAATAGGAGCGCTCCTTTGAACTGTGCGCCACGCTAGCCTGGCCTCCTTCTCTGACCAGACAGCGAGCACCAGTTCATGCTCATTTATTAGCCCTCGGCGTGAAAGCTCTGCCCTACTTATGGAGGCCTTTTGGTCACTGGGAGACTCCACTCATCTGGCCAGCTCCTCCTGCACCCGTAGGCCCTCATCCATCCTGACCCTGACAGGGCGCCGGGTATACACCACTCATCTCTCAGCGACCGGAACCAGATCCCTCATGGACACTTAGCTGAAGACAATGGGCTGAATCTTTCTGGACTGATTCAGACTTCTGCTTTACTGTTGCTACCACTGACGGACCTTCCATTCCTGCTTCCATTCAATCTTTCTGTTTTCTTTATTCCATTTTTTTACAGTAACTATTAAAATGATTAGACATTGGCGTGCAGTCTAATGGGGTATGAGAAGTAGCCAGTAAACAATCATTAAAAGCAGTTAATTATATTTGATTTATCTTTGTTTATGGCTGCCTTTTACTGTAATGGTCAGAGTTGATCACTGTAATGGTCAGAGATGATCACTGTAATGGTCAGAGTTGATCACTGTAATAGTCAGAGTTGATCATGTAATGGTCAGAGTTGATCACTGTAATGGTCAGAGTTGATGACTGTAATAGTCAGAGTTGATCGCTGTAATGGTCAGAGTTGATCACTGTAATGGTCAGAGTTGATCACTGTAATGGTCAGAGTTGATCACTGTAATGGTCAGAGATGATCACTGTAATGGTCAGAGTTGATCACTGTAATAGTCAGAGTTGATCATGTAATGGTCAGAGTTGATCACTGTAATGGTCAGAGTTGATGACTGTAATAGTCAGAGTTGATCGCTGTAATGGTCAGAGTTGATCACTGTAATGGTCAGAGTTGATCACTGTAATGGTCAGAGTTGATGACTGTAATAGTCAGAGTTGATGACTGTAATAGTCAGAGTTGATCACTGTAATGGTGAGAGTTGATCACTGTAATGGTCAGAGTTGATCACTGTAATAGTCAGAGTTGATCACTGTAATAGTCAGAGTTGATGACTGTAATGGTCAGAGTTGATCACTGTAATAGTCAGAGTTGATCATGTAATGGTCAGAGTTGATCACTGTAATAGTCAGAGTTGATCACTGTAATAGTCAGAGTTGATCACTGTAATGGTCAGAGTTGATCACTGTAATGGTGAGAGTTGATCACTGTAATGGTCAGAGTTGATCACTGTAATAGTCAGAGTTGATCATGTAATGGTCAGAGTTGATCACTGTAATAGTCAGAGTTGATCACTGTAATAGTCAGAGTTGATCACTGTAATGGTCAGAGTTGATCACTGTAATGGTGAGAGTTGATCACTGTAATAGTCAGAGTTGATAACTGTAATAGTCAGAGTTGATCACTGTAATAGTCAGAGTTGATGACTGTAATAGTCAGAGTTGATCACTGTAATGGTGAGAGTTGATCACTGTAATGGTCAGAGTTGATCACTGTAATAGTCAGAGTTGATCACTGTAATAGTCAGAGTTGATGACTGTAATGGTCAGAGTTGATCACTGTAATAGTCAGAGTTGATCATGTAATGGTCAGAGTTGATCACTGTAATAGTCAGAGTTGATCACTGTAATAGTCAGAGTTGATCACTGTAATGGTCAGAGTTGATCACTGTAATGGTGAGAGTTGATCACTGTAATGGTCAGAGTTGATCACTGTAATAGTCAGAGTTGATCACTGTAATAGTCAGAGTTGATGACTGTAATAGTCAGAGTTGATCACTGTAATAGTCAGAGTTGATGACTGTAATGGTCAGAGTTGATCACTGTAATGGTCAGAGTTGATCACTGTAATAGTCAGAGTTGATGACTGTAATGGTCAGAGTTGATCACTGTAATAGTCAGAGTTGATGACTGTAATGGTCAGAGTTGATCACTGTAATGGTCAGAGTTGATCATGTAATGGTCAGAGTTGATGACTGTAATAGTCAGAGTTGATGACTGTAATAGTCAGAGTTGATGACTGTAATAGTCAGAGTTGATGACTGTAATGGTCAGAGTTGATCACTGTAATGGTCAGAGTTGATCACTGTAATAGTCAGAGTTGATGACTGTAATGGTCAGAGTTGATCACTGTAATAGTCAGAGTTGATGACTGTAATGGTCAGAGTTGATCTCTGTAATAGTCAGAGTTGATGACTGTAATGGTCAGAGTTGATGACTGTAATAGTCAGAGTTGATGACTGTAATAGTCAGAGTTGATCACTGTAATGGTCAGAGTTGATGACTGTAATGGTCAGAGTTGATCACTGTAATAGTCAGAGTTGATCACTGTAATAGTCAGAGTTGATGACTGTAATGGTCAGAGTTGATCACTGTAATGGTCAGAGTTGATCGCTGTAATAGTCAGAGTTGATCACTGTAATGGTCAGAGTTGATGACTGTAATGGTCAGAGTTGATCACTGTAATGGTCAGAGTTGATCACTGTAATGGTCGGAGTTGATCACTGTAATGGTCAGAGTTGATCACTGTAATGGTCAGAGTTGATCTCTGTAATGGTCAGAGTTGATCGCTGTAATGGTCAGAGTTGTTCACTGTAATGGTCAGAGTTGTTCACTGTAATAGTCAGAGTTGATCACTGTAATAGTCAGAGTTGATCACTGTAATAGTCAGAGTTGATCACTGTATTAGTCAGAGTTGATCACTGTAATGGTCAGAGTTGATCTCTGTAATGGTCAGAGTTGATCGCTGTAATGGTCAGAGTTGTTCACTGTAATGGTCAGAGTTGATCACTGTAATAGTCAGAGTTGATCACTGTAATAGTCAGAGTTGATCGCTGTAATAGTCAGAGTTGATCACTGTAATAGTCAGAGTTGATCACTGTAATGGTCAGAGTTGTTCACTGTAATGGTCAGAGTTGATGACTGTAATAGTCAGAGTTGATCACTGTAATGGTCAGAGTTGATCACTGTAATGGTCAGAGTTGATCACTGTAATGGTCAGAGTTGATCACTGTAACGGTCACAACTAAGCTACACTGAATACCTGTATCTTTTAGAACAGGTTTTAAACTTCTGTACTTGTCTTTAAAGCTCTAGATAATCTAGAACCTGCTACATCACAGAACGTCTCTCTGTTTATGTTCCAGCTGCTGGTCTTAGATCTGCAGATACTGACCTTCTGTACAAACACCTTCAGTAACAAACAGAGAACCTGGAGGAACCAGATCCCTCATGGACACTTAGCTTAAGACAATGGGCTGAATCTTTCTGGACTGATTCAGACTCCTGCTTTACTGTTGCTGCCGTGATGGAACTTCCATTCCTGCTTGTGTGGCCCATCACAGAATTCAGAATTACACCCAATTCAATACAAGTAGACGCCGCAAATTAAAAATGTGCCTGTATATGTTAATCTTTCTGTTTTCTTTATTCCATTTTTTTCTCAGTAACTATTAAAATGATTAGACATTGGCGTGCAGTCTAATGGGGTATGAGAAGTAGCCAGTAAACAATCATTATAAGCAGTTAATTATACTTGATTAATCTGTTTATGGCTGCCTTTAATGTATATACATATATGTATATATAGCCAGATCATCATTGTTGTGCCCCCAGAACATCTGGTGGGTTAAGTGCATTGTCTTATCACTGAACATGACAGGCACTCACCTAATAATACCTAATAATTACAATGACTTTATTTATAAAGCAGATGGAAATGAGCTGCTTATTGAACAACTCCGGTGTGAGGCATCTCTTCTCTCTGGAGAGGAATGTATTTTGTACACGTTACTTTAAAAATATAAATATAATAAACTAAACTTAACTCTTGAGTGTTGGACTTACAGGTGGGTGAGTTTAACAGTAACTAGAAAAGTCTATTTTCAGGATGGTTGCGCAGGGAGGGGTGAGTAAACGACGTGTAGAGGAGTGCGGGTCAGTGTGTTTGGGGATCTGCTCTGAGTGAGTACAGGCAGTTTGGAGGCTGTAGGCTTAACGAAACCATGAGGTTTGGCTGTGCTCGAAAATGAATGGGACTCTATGGGGGAAAAACGAGGGATGGAAAAAAACGTCAAACAGACGAGTGCGGGTCGAACCAACACTACAGTCGTGGTCAGGGGTCCGCCCCGAGTCAGTGTATCAATCAATCAATCAACCTTTATTTAATCTCGGAAATACATTGAGGGGTGCCCCTTATTTCAATGCAGCCGAGCATATACATTTTAAGGGATTAAAAGCAAAATGAGCAAAAATAATAATAATAAATAAAATACAAAATTTAAATAAACATTTAATATAGATGCATAAAATATAATGTAAAAAATGTTAGAAAATTTTTATAAAAGAATATAAAATAAACATAAAATACATACAAGATAATAAAAAGTTGAAATACTAATAAAAAATATACTCATTAAAACAATCACGATAAAATAAAATAAAATAAAATAAAATAAAATAAAATAAAATAAAATAAAATAAAATAAAATCCTTATAGAAAGATATACTCATTTAAAACAATCACAAGCTTTCTGATGACTAATAACTAAAAGTCTGAAATGATTCAGTGATCCCTGTACAGAATTCCAGCTCGCTGGTGCACTGTAGCTAAAAGATTTTCCCAGTTCACTAAAAACTCTCGGTACCTGACAGGTGATGTAAGCTGGCAAATGGCCAGAGAGTGATTTCTAGATAAAAATAAGCCAATGAGATTCTCTTTGTGCAGTTAGTGAGGACCAACCAGCTCTATCATAGAGTCTGCAGTGGTGAGTACTGTAAGGGTCACCAGTTCACCAGTTATAAATCACTGTGTATACCTCTGAGGGTGGAGTGGAAGTACCTGAAATCACTCTGTCAATTCCTACCCTGTTCATTCTCTATGGAAAATCCGTGCATCCGATCAAAAACACAATCAGACCAGACCATCTGGAGTTGGAACAGTGCTCATATTTGGAAAACTGCAGGACGAGTTACACGGCGAAGATCTGGCAGAAAGCAAAAAACGAATAACAATATAGTTTTCTTATAGTTACAACTACATAACCATTATTAAAAACTGAATTTAATCTTAAATATAAGAGACGACTCTAAACACCAAAACACACAAACAGACTTCAAACTGAGCTCAGAATTAAAGAGACACGTTTTTTAAATGTTTATTAAAAGTGAGCACTGAGCTGATCTGCGATGCTCGAAAGTTTAGAAGTATAAAACTGAAAGAGCCTCTCCAGGTTTTCTGTACTTTACAGAAGGTCAGGATCTGCAGATGGAGCAGACAGATAGTTTATAAGCTACGCCGGTGCTTTAAGGTCATCCAGGACTTTATAGTAGCAGAACTTTTATTGCTAAACGCTACAGGAAGCTGCCACAGTTCTTCCTAAACAAGGCTGATAAGAAGACTCTGCTTTGTTTTTGTTGTAGTTGTAGAAGATGGACTGTTTTCTTAGAAAGTCCAGTAATAAGAACATTACGGTGATCAACTCTAGCTGGAACAAATGGAACAAGATAAACTATCAAAAGCTGGATTTTTGCTTCAGGTTGGTAAATATATTTATATATATTATTATTTTTTTTTTTTTTTTGTCAATTTCAAGTTTTCTACATCATTTCAACACGCCAATGGTTGTTAACACAGTGTGACAATTTCATGATGAATGGACCAATAGAAGTGCTCCAAAACAGCTTGGAAAAAATTCTGGTTCCATTGACTTACATATATATATATATATATCAGTAGTGAACCGTGACCCTGAAGCCTCGGCCCCCTCCAGCTAGCGCGGCCACAGCGGGTGGAAATGATCACACAGTTAAGCCCGCCCACTTAGAAATTGGTATCGCACCATATTATAACTTCCTGGCCCCCTCTGTACATGAACAGCGGGACCACCAATCACCAACATTCTGCGGAGGCAATTTTTATAATTGGTTAGATGTTGATTATGAATCTGTAAATAGATAAAATCTCATCGCTGTTCAATAAAAAACAAGTTATATTTATATATATATATTCTCAGATATAACTTCTCAGAGCAAAGCTTTGAAAATCAGTATTCAGTATATATGATTAGTTACATTTGAAAAGATTCTAGAGAGACTTTAAACCCAACCAAGATCATTCAGTCCTACTTAAAGGTGCCATAGGAGCCGTTTACTCTGCAGTGATTGGCTGATTTTAAAATTAACAGAAATTTAGTGGCAGTAACATAAATGGACTTCAACATCAAACACAAAGTAATTAAAAGTAAAGTACAGCTTTGTGATCGGATGCACAGATTCTGGAAAACAACAGATTATTTCCAGAATGTTCTCCCATAGAGAATGAATAGGATAGAAAAGTGAACGCCAATCTACTGAACTTCTGCTCCACCCACAGACACCGTTTCACACACACTGATTCAGGGTAGACCCCCGACCACAACTGTAGTGTTGGTTCCACCCGCACTCGTTTGTTTGTCGTTTTCTTTCATTCCTGCCATGGAATCCTATATATTTTTGGACACAACCAAACCTCATGGATTCATTTAACCTACAGCCTCCAAACTGCCTGTACTCACTCAGAGCAGATCCCCAAACACACTGACCCAAACTCCTCCTCCAGTCATTTATCCATCCCTCGTTCCTCACACTGCTTCAGCTGCACAACCATCCTGGTAATGCACTTTTCTAGTTCTGTTCTGTGGCACCTTTAAAATTCTGTTTCAGGTGTGAGTTGTCCAGGTTTAAGGATGCAGCAAATTAAAAGCCACTAATAAACACATAAGAGTTTCCTCTGTCAGTCTAATGAAATTAGATTTCTGCTCCTGGTAGAAATGTGATGTACAATGCTGCGTTCAAAGCAAATGACTAGCCTGTGCGACGTGAACTGTGGCTGTGCTTTTATTTCATTAGCATATGCTGCTAATGCACAGCACCGCGCAGTCTGGCAGATAAATAGCACCTGATTGGCTCTGACAGTAATTCCCCCAGTTAACTGTGTAGCTGCCGCTGAAGGAGAAAGACTTGCCTGAGAGAGGTTTCAGACCGACAGACTGAACTGGCACTGAACTTGAAAGGGCCTCCGTTTCCTGCGCCAAACCCAGCGCTTGCCAAATCCCCCTCCTGTTTATGGAAAGTAGGTTTAACTTGTAAAGCAAATGAATGAAGAGTAATTTGACATGTTGGGATTATAACGACATGTGGTAACCGATTTTATTACGAGCAGTCTGTGTTTTTAATCCTTTTGTTTTCAATTTATAATAAATTTTACAAGTAATTTAACTTACACATCTGAAAAGTGACATTCTGCTCAGAGACATGAATTTCTTACTAGTAAGAACTTCAGCTCACTAGAATTTCATGTTCACTCATAGAATTATAAAATATATTTAAAAAATATAAATATAAATTTCTTACTAGTGAAAACTGCAGCTCACTAGAATTTCATATTCACTCATAGAATTATAAAATATATTTAAAAAATATAAATATAAATTTCTTACTAGTGAAAACTGCAGCTCACTAGAATTTCATGTTCACTCATAGAATTATAAAATATATTTAAAAAATATAAATATAAATTTCTTACTAGTGAAAACTGCAGCTCACTAGAATTTCATATTCACTTACAGAATTATAAAATATATTTTAAAAAATATAAATATACATTTCTTACTAGTAACAACTGCAGCTCACTAGAATTTCATGTTCACTCATAGAATTATAAAATATATTAAAAAAAATATCAATATAAATTTCTTACTAGTGACAACTGCAGCTCACTAGAATTTCATATTCACTCATAGAATTATAAAATATATTAAAAAAATATAAATATAATTTTTTTATACTAGTAACAACTGCAGCTCACTTGAATTTCATATTCACTCATAGAATTATAAAATATATTTAAAAAAATATAAATATAAATTTCTTACTAGTGACAACTGCAGCTCACTAGAATTTCATATTCACTCATAGAATTATAAAATATATTTTAAAAATATAAATATAAATTTCTTACTAGTAACAACTGCAGCTCACTAGAATTTCATATTCACTCATAGAATTATAAAATATATTAAAAAAATATAAATATAAATTTTTTATACTAGTAACAACTGCAGCTCACTAGAATTTCATATTCACTCATAGAATTATAAAATATATTAAAAAAATATCAATATAAATTTCTTACTAGTAACAACTGCAGCTCACTAGAATTTCATATTCACTCATAGAATTATAAAATATATTTAAAAATATATAAATATAAATTTCTTACTAGTGACAACTGCAGCTCACTAGAATTTCATATTCACTCATAGAATTATAAAATATATTAAAAAAATATAAATATAAATTTTTTATACTAGTAACAACTGCAGCTCACTAGAATTTCATATTCACTCATAGAATTATAAAATATATTTTAAAAATATAAATATAAATTTCTTACTAGTCACAACTGCAGCTCACTAGAATTTCATATTCACTCATAGAATTATAAAATATATTTTAAAAATATAAATATAAATTTCTTACTAGTAACAACTGCAGCTCACTAGAATTTCATATTCACTCATAGAATTATAAAATATATTTTAAAAATATAAATATAAATTTCTTACTAGTCACAACAGCAGCTCACTAGAATTTCATATTCACTCATAGAATTATAAAATATATTAAAAAAATATAAATATAAATTTCTTACTAGTAACAACTGCAGCTCACTAGAATTTCATATTCACTCATAGAATTATAAAATATATTTTAAAAATATAAATATAAATTTCTTACTAGTAACAACTGCAGCTCACTAGAATTTCATATTCACTCATAGAATTATAAAATATATTTAAAAAAATATAAATATAAATTTCTTACTAGTGACAACTGCAGCTCACTAGAATTTCATATTCACTCATAGAATTATAAAATATATTTTAAAAATATAAATATAAATTTCTTACTAGTAACAACTGCAGCTCACTAGAATTTCATATTCACTCATAGAATTATAAAATATATTAAAAAAATATAAATATAAATTTGTTATACTAGTAACAACTGCAGCTCACTAGAATTTCATATTCACTCATAGAATTATAAAATATATTTTAAAAATATAAATATAAATTTCTTACTAGTCACAACAGCAGCTCACTAGAATTTTATATTCACTCATAGAATTATAAAATATATTTAAAAAAATATCAATATAATCAATATATCAAATAATTTTGCCTTCTGCCAGATCTTCATCGCATAACTTGCCCCACAAATTTTGAAATATCAACTCCCTTCCAACTCCAGATTGTCTGATTGTGTGATTCTGGCTTGTATACTGCTTTTTGATTGGATGCACAGATTCCAGAAAACAACAGAATTTTCTTCCATAGAGAATGAATAGGGTAGAAAAGAGCATGCCAACCTTCTGAACTTCTGCTCCACCCACAGACACCGGTTCACATACACTGACTCAGGGCAGACCCCCGACCACGACTGTAGTGTTGGTTTGACCTGCATTCGTCTACTTGTCTTTGTTTTCCATCCCTCTTTTCCCCCCATGGAGTCCTATTCATTTTCAGTCACACCCAGACCTCATGGTTCTATTTAACCTACAGCCTGTACTCACTCAGAGCAGATTCCTCAACCTCTAATCCACAGACACACCGACCCACACTCCTCTATTTGTTGCTTATTCATCCCTCGTTCCTCCCATAGGATCCCATTCATTTTTGGACAAACCCAAACGTTACGGTTTCGTTCAACCTACAGCCTCCAAACTGCCTGTACTCACTCAGAGCAGATCCCCTCAACCTCTAATCCACAGACATTCTGATCCACACTCCTCTATATGTTGCTTTTTCATCCCTCGTTCCTCCCATAGGGTCCCATTCATTTCGGCTGAACCCAAACATTGTGGATTCGTTCAACCTACAGCCTCCAAACTGCCTGTACTCACTCAGAGCAGATCCCCTCAACCTCTAATCCAAAGACACACCGACCCACACTCCTCTATATGTTGTTTATGTGCAACCATCCTGCATTTTCTTCAGGAGGTCATACATAACTTTTCTTGTTATGTATGACCTCATTTACATGTGGCTCTTGTCTCGAACATCGCATTACAAAGACACCAGGGCGCTAATCACAGCTGTGGTGACATTTATCGTGCCACTCATTTAGCGTGGGGGAGTTTTATGAATCTGGCTCATTAAATTTTAAGTTTGCCTGCAAGTTAATCATCCCTGAATCATCCCAATGGTTTAAACATCATCCCTTAGACTACTGTACTGTCCTCAGGACGGCAGCAGGTGTTAGTCTGCAACCCTGAACGTGATCCTCCAGTATTACGACCTTTATTTACCTAAAATAACACACTGTAGAAATGCGTCCGCACTGGTTTAACATGCTCAGAGCAGACTGATATCAAGCCGTCGGTGTGGTACAGTATAGATTTTAGATGTTTAAAATGCAGCGTCAGGTCTCAGGTTGTGTCTCAGCTTTCATACAAAGCTTGGTGTCACGTTTGCAGTTCTTTGCTAAAAGATAAATGAACTTTTTTTTCACAATGCTGGTGTTAGTTTGAGTATCTCTGCAACTCCTGATATCTCCTGACATTTTTATGCCCAATAGTATCTGGAGCAATAAAAAAAGAAAGATCCAGTTAGCTGCAGAATCGATAAGAGAGGTCAGTGGAGAATGGCTAGACTTGTTCAAGTTGACAGAAAGGCATTGACAACATAGATACCCACTTTGTATAACTGTGTTTGGGCAGAAATGCATCTCAGAATGCACCACTATGGGGCGGATGAGCCACAACAGCAGAAGAACCATCAGTTACCACTTCTGGCAATCGGGAACAGAAAGCTGAGGCTGCAGTGAGCACCAAGAACGTAGCCGGGTCGGGTTTAACTGGACTTCTACTGAGGTGCATTGAAAACAATCAGTTTAAACAGTAGTGTTATCAAACCAGTTAACGCCAAGTCAGTCATATTTGGTACACAAGTTTTTCAGGCCTGTAAATCATCACTGTTATCATTGTTTTCCTAAAATACCTGATGTTCACCTGAACATTGCTTAAAAGCACACTGTGTTCTAAGTTCTAGTGGAGAACCAAAGACTGTAGCAGATACAGAACGTGTTAAACTCTGTACTATGTAGAAAAGTTAGAAAGTTAGATAATCTATAAAGAGTATAAAGGGTTAAAATGTTGTGTTGTATATGTTTTTATTCATTACTGTAAACAATTCCAGATATGATACACAACAAAACATGCAAAGTGTTATTATTAACTATATTATTGTTTTATTATTATTATTATTATTAGTAGTAGTAGTAGTAGTAGTAGTAGTAGTAGTAGTAGTATTGTTATATTATTCTCCTCATTTTTCTTTTTATTATTATTAATTATGGAGTTTTCAAGATATCACCTCCATTCCAACTCCAGATTATCTGGTATTCAGGCTTGTATCCAGCTTTTTGATTGGATGTGTGAATTCCAGATAGAAGCGGAAAATCCCAGATTTTTTTCCCATAGAAAATGAATAGGATAGAAAAGTGCACACCAATCTACTGAACTTCAGCTCGACCCACAGACACCTTTTTACATACTCTGACTCAGGGCAGACCCCCGACCACGACTGCAGTGTTGGTTCCACCCGCACTCGTCTGTTTGTCGTTTTTTCATCACTCTTTTTTCCCCCATAGAGTCCCATTCATTTTCAGACAGCCAAACAACATGGTTTCATTAAACCTACAGCCTCCAAACTGCCTGTACTCACTCAGAGCAGATCCCCCCAACCTCTAATCAACAGACATACCTATCTGTCGTTTATTCATCCCTCGCTCCTTCCATTAAACTGCTCACGCTGGGCAACCATCCTGCAGTTGGCGCGTCTACTGTGACTCTACTTTGAAGTTGGACCACTATTTGGAGTTAACTGACCCAACCCGTCTCCTCCAGCACCTCCATAGAGCTCAGCGGCGGGCTCACCCCGCTGGGGCAGGGGTCCATGCTGAAGATCCCGCTGTAAATAATAAGGCCTCTGAATGCACATCAGTGTGAAAGCAGCTGCGTTCAGATGCCGAAGCATGAAACAAGTCGAGGAAACTGTGGAGATGAGCAGAGAAGATCTTTACCTTCCACACCACCTCTCAGCCCTGAGTGGACAGACTGAGGAAACGAGCACTCGTTACGCTTCATGTTTAATTCTTCCCACTCAGCACTTAGTAAGAGCTCTGAACACCACAGCTGGCAAAGAGGCACAGCAGCGAAAGCACTCACGGAGCCACGGGAGCTGTTTGTTTTTAAGAGAACCTCGCTGATAACCAGGATTCCAGGACTGGCCAGTGAATAAACATTTATTAATCTCGAATATGAGTGAATGTGTTCAGCCCTGAATTCACTCTCCGCTTCAGTTACACCCTTGTTTTTGTTCGGTTACCTCATTTACAGTGACACATGACGAGCAGAAGTCTTCAGATGAAGTTGAGTAGTATTAACCCTTTGACGTACAAGCTAAGCAAACCACTTATAATACACAACATGGCTTAAACCTGAGCTGTATTCATTTCCTATGTTACTGTATGTACTGCTGAGTATCTCTTTGGTAAATCTATAACAATCAGTTCATTAGAAATCTTGTTTTTATCTTAAATCATTATTTTAGTTCTTATTTGTTTACTTCATGAACAAAAATAGTGTAAATATGTTCCCCGACTGCAAATGTTTACAAACATCAACAGCTCCTATTAAACTCTATAGTGAACACATAAGGGTTCATTCTGAGCCAAGCTGTGTGTTAGAAGGCAGTGATACAAAAACATTAATTAATATATTAATATAATATATTTAACAATAAAGTTGAATTATGTATTTGTGATGATCAAAAACAAGTAAACTGAGGAATTCAGGAAGTTTGAACAATGAAATTAACTTACTGCAGAGAAATAAAGAATAAAAACCACTTTAGTCCAGGTTGAACATTAAAGGGTTAAGGAGATACTGGTCAGGCTTAACATGGGTCTCAGTCACGGTTTACAACATAACAGAAAGCTGTTTATCGCTACTATTCACGCTGCTGCGTTAACGAATGCGTAAGTGTGAGAATGTTCTATTACAGTTTTGTTGATAATTAACGATGACAGCACACTCGCCACAAGCACAACTTCTACTCAACTCTGTTGTTTTGTGTGACAAACGTTCAGCTTCTGCTCACAGTATCACTGTTTTCTCCTGTAAACTCTCAGATCAGTGTTGCTGTTATTAGTGGTTGGAGAGGTAGTAACGCCAAAGGAGTTAAAAGTATTCATATTCATTACTCAGGTAGAAGTATAGATACTAGGGTTTAAATACTTCTGTAGATGTTGAAGTATCAATTAAAGCTTTTTACTCCAGTAAAAGTGTAAAAGTACTGCTTTCAGAACTACTTAAAGTATAAAAGTAAAAGTAATGTAAGGAAAAAATACCATTAAGGACAAAAGCTTAGGCCACACCACAGGGGTCTACAGTGCTCTAGCCCACCTCCCCAAAAAAACAAATTCTTCTAAAAGCCATAATGACTATAATGTTATATTAAAATGTTAATGTTGATAAATTTGGGATGCGCTAGGCTTCCTGTTTCAGCCATATATACACCCATTAAACATGAATGTAGTTTAGTACAATGTGAATATATTAAAGAAGCATATCTGTTACTACTGAACATTAACATGTGTTTCATGGAGCAGAAGATATGATGACTAGTTGTCTATAAGTATTGTAATGAAGTCAAACTTCAAAGACATGTTATCAATAATCTTTACTGGAATGTAAATGTACATGAATGAAAACAAGGTGAAATTAAATAGGAGTAACGAAACTATGTTTAAAATATAAGAAGGAGAAAGTACAGATAATAGAAAATGAATTACTCCTAAATTTTTACTTAATTAAGGTAACAAAGTATTTGTACTTTGTTACTTGACACCTCTGAGTAACGCCCTCACTGAGGCCTGTATTAAGAACACTACTGTAATGCCAGGTAGAACCTTCCTTTGTTCTCAAAACACCTTCAGTTCCTCACAGCATAGATTGCACAATATGTTGGAAACATTCCTTTGAGATTCCAGTGCATGGTGACATCATTGCATCATGCAGTTCCTGCGGATGTTTCAGGAGCACTTTCATGCTGCGCAACTCCTGTTCTACCAAATCCCCAAGGGGTGCTATTGGATTCAGATCCCGTGACTGGGAAGTCAGTAGGAATACCGAAAGAGGCAACAGTGGGACTAGAAAACACTGATACCCCACCTCCACCAGCCTGGGCTGCTCACACAAGCCTGGATTCATACTGTTGTTGCTGCATTCGACCCGGCTACGTTCTTGGTGCTCACTGCAGCCTCAGCTTTCTGTTCTTGATTGCCAGAAGTGGTAACTGATGGTTCTTCTGCTGTTGTAGCCCATCCGCCTCACAGTTGTGCATTCTGAGATGCATTTCAGCCCAACACAGTTCTACATAGTGGGTATCTACGTTGTCAGTGCCTTGAACAAGTCTAGCCATTCTCCACTGACCTCTCTTATGGATTCTGCCGCTAACTGGATCTTTTTTTATTGGTCCTTTCTGTTGAACACCAGATACTGTTGGGCATAAAAATCTCAGGGGATCTCAGGAGTTGCAGAGATACTCAAAACCAACACCAGCAATCAAGTCAAATCAAAATCACTGAGATCACCTTCTTCTCCAGTATTGATAGTTGATATGAATCTAAAACTGCTGCACCGTACCTGCATGAGATCATGTGCTGCACCTCTTCCACATGATTGGCGTGATTGCATGAATGGTTTGCAGGCATTCAGAGTAAAGTGCTCCATGAGTGCATCTCTGCGAGTGCAAATTCTCAGGGATGTTCCTGAAAGCATCAGCAGATATACATACAGAGATAATCTAGAATTTTTTTTTATGTAACACGTTTTCTTCCAGTAATTTTGAGACGGTCCATAAGTAAACACAGTGATAGCGCGAGCTGAAGCTTAACCTTCATCAAATAAAAGGTAAAGCAAAAGAAAACCACAGTGCAAACTTCAACCTGCCCACGGAAACACACCTTGAGTGTAGTTATAGACCCAATGTGCAGTGAATACACCAAACAGCCATAACATGAAAACCAGCTTCTTGTATTTAAACTCATTATCTAGTATATCAGCTCCACTGACCATACAGGAGCTCCACCTACAGACTGTAGTTCATCTGATTCTCTGTATACTTTATTACTCTGTTCCTTAATGACCAGGACCCCCACAGGACCACCACAGAGCAGCTACTATTAGGGAGGTGGTTCGTTCTCAGCACTGCAGTTACACTTACATGCTGCTGGAGTGTTTAAACACTGTGTCCATTCACTGTCCACTCTATTAGACACTTCTACTACTTGCTGGTCCACCTTGTAGATGTAAAGTCAGAGACAGTAGCTCATCTGCTGCTGCACAGTTTGTGTTCCTCCAGTCCTTCATCAGTGGACACAGGACGCCGCCCACAGGACACTGCTGTCTGGATAGTTTTGGTTGGTGGACGATTCTCCGTCCAGCAGTGACACTGCTGTGTCTGATCCACTCACACCAGCACATAACAGTGTGACTGCATTGCTGAGAATGTTCCACCTCCCTAATAGTAGCTGCTTTGTGGTGGTCCTGTGGGGGTCCTGATCATTAAAGAACAGGGTAATGAAGTATACAGAGAATCAGATGAACTACAGTCTGTAGGTGGAGCTCCTGTATGGTCAGTGGAGCTGATAGAGTGGACAGTGAGTGGAGATACTGAGAAGGTTGTGTTTTAATGTTATGGCTGATCAGTGTATTGGTGTAGATACAGCTCAGTACGGGAGCTGTCCACATAATTATTACCTTCCAGTTCTCTTTTATATCTGGTTTGCTTCTTTGATATGATGAACAATGGATTGCTGCTGAGGTTTCTGTTACTCACAGAGCCAGTTCTGAAGTTGAAGTCACCGTCCATTAGCAGACACACTAATGACTCAGAAACGCCGGCAAACACGCTCCCCGCTCTCCTCGTTTCATTTCCAGTTTGTAAATGTATCACCGTCTTTAAATTGCACTCACTCCTTCCAGTTTCTTCTATTAACCTTGTGTAAATTTGATTTTTGCGCTTTGAATATGTTCCTCAGTCCACAATTCAGCTACAAGCGCAAATGAAGCCACAATGCTGCAGAACAATTCACAGCTCATTTTCTCGCGCTGTAGCCTCCGTGGTCTCACTTTTCCGAGCCTAGAGAAGCGGGTCCTGTTAATCCGTACACATCACCGTTATTGCATATTATTTGTGACCGCTGAAGTTGCAGATTCTGAAGTTTCAATGTTTATATAAGTAGAAGAGGAGGTGTTTTATTATGATTTGAGTTTGATGAATTGTTATCGTTGGTAACAGAACAAGTGCAGCAGAAAAATCACCCTGTAAACGTTTCCCGTGTGTTTGTCTTTAAAAGAAATGATTCGAAATGAAGATAATTAGCTAATTAACTACCTGCTCCTGTAATTAAATAGTAGAACACAGTCACGGTTAAGGTTTGAGCACAGTCTACTGTATGTTTTTAGAAACATGTAACTGTTGAATGGTTTCAAAGTCAAAAATGCAAACCTATCAGTACTCAAGGGTCCCAAAGGCAAATGGAGACCACTGCAGACCACTGGTCAGTTGGTGTAAAAGGGTCCCACGTTTGTTATATATTTTAACTGCATAACGTTAGGGCTGTGAATTGGCAAGAACTTGGAAATACAATATGAATCTTGATACAGCGGCCACGATTCAATAAATCTATATATATATATATATATATATATTGTGATACTTCAAGCAAGCGATTTTTGTAATCCTACTATTAAAACACACCACTGTATGAACAGGTTTATAATTGCTTACAATAGCATTGCGCCCTTGTACTGCTTGTTAATGTTGGAGTGGAGCTGAAAATGGATTACAACACTGCCATCTAGTGGTCAGAGGTTTAAATATAACACGCAGTGATAACACGCAGTCTGCCAGGAATCTGTTTATCGGTACTGTGTTTGTGTTATGATATCCTGTGTTATGATATCCTGATATTCAGTATTTCGATATTTTTACACCCCTACATAACATATAAATGCATTAAATGCTGTAAATGTGGTCCAGCAGTTACATTCTGGCAGTGCTCTTTAAGGTGCAGCAGAACATTCGGATATGAAGCTATCTGTAACCCTAGGTGGAGCAACCAGATGTTCTAATAAAAAGGGGTTTAATAACAAGAAGTAAGGTACTCAGAGAGCTAACACTAGAGCTAACAATAGAGACATGAACAAGGTCAAAACCAGAAAACAGGCCAGAGTCAAACCAGGAACCCAAACAACCAGGCAAACAGGAGAGAGACAAATGAGGGATAACAGGATAAATAACCAGAGCAACAAAAGGTGCAACTAGAAAAGTTGACAATACTTTACAAAGAAAGAAACTATATATCGACGCCATCCAAAGAAAAACATGTATCTTCATTGTGGTTGATCTCTATCTTTTAAACACGACAGCTTTACGGAAGTTTGAAAACATGAAGTCACAGCATGTATCCCCCGTGAGCAAGCCAGAGGCAACGATGCCTCAAGACTGGAGGAAGAAACCTTGGGAGGAACCAAGACTCACAAGGGGAGACCCGTCCTCCTCTGGTCAAACAGTGTTTACAGTTTATTAAAACCAAGATCAGAATAAAAGCTGAGAGAACCTCTGTTTGAGGTCTGGATGGTAAAAGCTTTAGACACTGCACACGTAGAGGCAGTCTCTGACCGAGGCAGTCTCTGACCGAGGCAGTCTCTGACTGAGGCAGTCTCTGACTGAGTCTATGTAAGAAGTGAGAGTGAGCTAAAACAGTCCCATCATATCTCAGTGCTGGTACATCTGGATAACACAGGGATACAGTCGAGGGTGGCTGGCTGGTGTCAGGTGACGAGGAGGCCCTGACGTTTCATGGCGAATGGATCAGTAAGATTCTTACACATCACATGAACGCACGTTGAGAGTTAAGAAGGTTTTGAAGTGTGACACTAACTTCATCTTCAGAGCACTAACAGAGATTATTATTATAATTATAATTATTATTAATATTATTGCAGACACCTTTTACTGTGCCTTGCTTTGTTACTGAGTGCTGTTGTTTTTACTGTCAGGAAGTTAACATACCTGGCAGAGAACAACCATCGTCCTTCTCTCATACACTTGGAAATCTTCCCACTGATTGAAACATCCTTCTCATTTACAGTTCTCCATAAACTGCGCAACTGGTACAGATCTGGTCCTCCTAACTAGTAGGGGTGTAAGAAAATATCGAAATATCGAATATCAGGATATTATATTTAGTGATACTGTATCGATTCTCAAAAACACAGTATCAATACACAGATTCCTGGCAGACAGTGAATCGGTGTGTGTTGTGTTTAAACCTCTGACCACTAGATGGCAGTGTTTCAGCTCCACTCCAACATTAACAAGCAGCACAAGGGTGCAATGCTATTGTAAGCATTGACAAACCTGTTCATACAGTGGTGTGTTTTAATAGTAGGAGTTTAAAATCTATGTTATTACACTAACTGTAAAGTCTGGGGAATTGGGGAGTCTTGGTCAGCTCTTCCAACCAATGTGGGACATTTCTAGCCGTGTGACGTGTCACATAGTCTTGCTGGAAGATCCCATCCGCCCCAGAGAAGACAATCAGTAGGTATGGTGCACATGATCTGCAAGGATGGAATCAGACCCAGAGTGAGTGGGTCCAGCATTACTTTGTACTGTATACTAAATTAAGCAACTTCAATTGCTTAGATCACTGGTCGCTCATCACCTGTGGACTCCCGGTGACATCTTGGTTGCCATGGTTTCACTGATGCCAACCACAAATCAGACGCGTTCCTGCTAAAAACGAAAACGCTGGAGAGGAACAGCTCGCCTATAAATGTAATCCCAGCGTAGTGCATCGCTGTCTGCGCAGCCAGAGTGAGAAGAAGAGTGTTTCTGTGATCGCTGCTGTCTATTTGTAGCGAGAGCTCCGGCGCCACTCCTCTCTAGTAGGATTAAATATCTAGGAACAACAAAAGCCGCACGGCGTTCCGCAGCGGCGAAGACAAAGCATGCGCCTCTGCGCTGAATTCCCAGCCGTCCCATCACTTCGCTCCTAATTTGCATGGAGTTCAACTTCGCTCAACTTTGCTGCGCTGCTGACTCCGCCCACTTTCGCATCCCTGACGTTCCTGCTGCCTCCTGACGCTGTGAAATCCGGCTGCCGGCGTGAACCTATAATACGACAGCAGCGCCCGGTAACGGAAGCTACGGTAACCGTGAACATTAGGCTTCATCTTGTATTCAGCTGACGTTAGCTGGACGCTCCAGTAGCCGCGAAAGGTTGATCAGCACGACCTGTAGGTGCTGATGCTTCCAATACGCTGGAGCTTCCAGCTAAATTGACCTGCGCCACACATTGTTTGGAGGAGGCCTTTCATTCGCGCGGCCCCCCCAGCCTCATCACGGGGGTCACGGCCGGGATCAATACTCGGGAGCGCGCGCGTGTGGCTCCCAGCCTCTCCGAGTAATTGCACTGTAAATAAGAGGAGCATTAAAACAATGCGCTTCGTCGGGAGTAATTAATGGCCGAATGCAGATGTGGAGCGGGGGTCCGGTGGGGGCTCTGGGCAGCGAGCGCTCCAACTTCCAGACTGAGACAAGTGCTCTCTCCGGTAGCCCCCAGAGCCCCCTCGCAAAAATAACTACTGCTTCTGCATTCACGAGAGCTAGCTCTCTATTAACAAATTCGCTTTCTGTTCCTGGCTTACTTGTCTACTTTGGTGTAATTGGCTTATGAAGTGATTTATAACAAGGCCGCGCAGTCTGATAGATAGGAAGTCCCTCTCCGCCGTCCCTAGCACATCACAGCCAGCCAAGAGGGTGTCTGCACAAGCTTTAATGAAAGAGCCGACATGATCTACACATTACGTCCCATACTGCACCGACAGGACGATACACTGAATTGAATTTACTTCAGATAAACACAGTCCAGCCACATTATTATGACCACCAGTTAATATCCAGCAGCTAGACGGACTGGGAGACTCAATAAGGTCCTAGTAGGTGGTCACAGGTATCTGGAGTCTTGCTGACTGCAGTGCATCCCACAGCTGCTGGATCCATAGAGCCAACGCCACCATCCAGGTGGTCCCATAGATTCTCTGGGTTCCAAGGTCCAAGGTAGTACTTGGCTGGAGGAGCTGTCCAAGACTTCCAGTGTGGGACAGTTCTAGCCATCTTGCTGGGAGATCCCATCCAACCCAGAGAAGACAATCAGCAAATCAGTTGAGAGTGTCTTCTACATGGATGAGTGGGTCCAACATTCCCCAGACTGTATCACTGCCACCCACACACTGCCGACACTGAAAGTAATAATAATGTGACTCCACTGTGTGTGTGTGTATGTATATATCCATCCATCCATCATCTGCCACTTAATCCCACTAGTCAGGGTCACGGCTGGAGCCAATCCCAGCGTCATCGGGCGAAGGCGGGGTACACCATGGACAGTTCGCCAGTCCATCGCATGGCCAACTCTCACTCACGTACACACACTCACACCTACGGGCAATTTAGAGAGACCAATCCACCTGACTGTCTGTGTTTGGACTGTGGAAGGACCCGAAGGAAACCCACCCTAGCACAGGGAGAACATACACACTCCACACAGAACCACCCGGACCGGAAATCCAACCCAGATCATCTTACTGTGAGGAGACAGTGCTGACCACTACATCACCATACTGACCACTACACCACCATACTGACCACTAGACCACTATAATAACCACTACACCACCATACTAACCACTACACCACCATACTAACCACTACACCACCGTACTAACCACTACACCACCATACTAACCACTACACCACCGTACTAACCACTACACCACCGTACTAACCACTACACCACCGTACTAACCACTACACCACCGTACTAACCACTACACCACCGTACTAACCACTACACCACCATACTAACCACTACACCACCATACTAACCACTACACCACCGTACTAACCACTACACCACCGTACTAACCACTACACCACCATACTAACCACTACACCACCATACTAACCACTACACCACCGTACTAACCACTACACCACCGTACTAACCACTACACCACCATACTAACCACTACACCACCATACTAACCACTACATCACCATACTAACCACTACACCACCATACTAACCACTACACCACCGTACTAACCACTACACCACCATACTAACCACTACACCACCATACTAACCACTACACCACCATACTAACCACTACACCACCAAACTAACCACTACACCACCATACTAACCACTACACCACCAAACTAACCACTACACCACCTTACTAACCACTACACCACCATACTAACCACTACACCACCATACTAACCACTACACCACCAAACTAACCACTACACCACCATACTAACCACCACCATACTAACCACTACACCACCGTACTAACCACTACACCACCGTACTAACCACTACACCACCATACTAACCACTACACCACCATACTAACCACCACCATACTAACCACTACACCACCGTGCTAACCACTACACCACCGTACTAACCACTACACCACCGTACTAACCACTACACCACCACACTAACCACTACACCACCATACTAACCACTACACCACCATACTAACCACTACACCACCATACTAACACTACACCACCATACTAACCACTACACCACCATACTAACCACTACACCACCGTACTGACCACTACACCACCATACTAACTACTACACCACCGTACTGACCACTACACCACCATACTAACCACTACACCACCATACTAACCACTACACCACCATACTAACTACTACACCACCATACTAACCACTACACCACCATACTGACCACTACACCACCATACTAACCACTACACCACCATACTAACCACTACACCACCATACTAACCACTACACCACCAAACTAACCACTACACCACCCTACTAACCACTACACCACCATACTAACCACTACACCACCAAACTAACCACTACACCACCTTACTAACCACTACACCACCATACTAACCACTACACCACCATACTAACCACTACACCACCAAACTAACCACTACACCACCATACTAACCACCACCATACTAACCACTACACCACCGTACTAACCACTACACCACCGTACTAACCACTACACCACCATACTAACCACTACACCACCGTACTAACCACTACACCACCATACTAACCACTACACCACCACACTAACCACTACACCACCATACTAACCACTACACCACCGTACTAACCACTACACCACCATACTAACTACTACACCACCATACTAACCACTACACCACCATACTAACCACTACACCACCACACTAACCACTACACCACCATACTAACCACTACACCACCATACTAACCACTACACCACCGTACTAACCACTACACCACCATACTAACCACTACACCACCATACTAACCACTACACCACCATACTAACCACTACACCACCATACTAACCACTACACCACCATACTAACCACTACACCACCAAACTAACCACTACACCACCGTACTAACCACTACACCACCGTGCTGCCCTATATAAATATATATATCACTAACACACATTTCATGATTTTATGGGATTCAGAGTAATGTTGCTCCCACCCTACTTCTAACTTTGTACTCTGGGTCGTGTCTCTGGGTCACTCAAGGCTTCCTCTTTTTCTTTAGGCTGAAATGTTCCTAAGGTTTCTGTTTTGTTCTGACTGGCCAGAGTACAGTGTTCCGAAATAACATGTCCAGGTACATTGCCCCATTTTTGTTTTCTCCCGTGACGTGTAGCGCCCAAGGGCCCTTTGCAGAAAAGCTCCGTATCTGCTCCTGTCGTCTTCTCTGTGAGCGCCGTTGTTCTATCAGTTCTATTTTTGTTTCATCTGAACAGAATGGATTAGATTGATTTAAATTGTTCTGATTTGTCTAAGCGCTGGTGTGCGGTCTTTAGACACATATCTCTGTCCTTTTTTTAGCAGAGGAGCTCTGTGAGGGAGATGATTGTGATGCAGGTAATTGCTCATTGTTCTTGCTATTGTTCCTGTTGTTACTGCTGCTTTCAGGTCGTCCTGCAACTCTTTTCAAGTAACTTCTGGCTCACCCTCCTTTTCTTTAGTCTGAAACATCTAACGTGGTTCACCTGCCTGGAGGACAATACAGTCTTCTCTATTATTGAACTAGTTATTTCGACAGAGCTGAAATATTAAAAATGCTTGTGTGATATTAAACTTGAGTGTTTATATTAAACATCCAGCAAAGCTTGGATGAAAAATGATATAAATATGATTAAACACGACTGATCAGGTCTGAGAACAGTGTGGGCACGGCTAATGAGGAGCTTGATTGACAGCTCTGAAGAAACAATGTTGGAGATGATTAAAGGAATGAAGGGATGAAGAGCCTTGGTGATAAAGAAATGAAGGAACAGTGTTGGTGATGATAAAGGAATGAAGGGATGAAGGAACAGTGTTGGTGATGATAAAGTAATGAAGGGATGAAGGAACAGTGTTGGTGATGATAAAGGGATGAAGGAACAGTGTTGGTGATGATAAAAGAATGAAGGGATGAAGGAACAGTGTTGGTGATGATAAAGGAATGAAGGGATGAAGGAACAGTGTTGGTGATGATAAAGGAATGAAGAGATGAAGGAACAGTGTTGGTGATGATAAAAGAATGAAAAAATGAAGGAACAGTGTTGGTGATGATAAAGAAATGAAGGGATGAAGGAACAGTGTTGGTGATGATAAAAGAATAAAAAAATGAAGGAACAGTGTTGGTGATGATAAAGGAATGAATGAATGAAGGAACAGTGTTGGTGATGATAAAAGAATGGAAAAATGAAGGAACAGTGTTGGTGATGATAAAGGAATGAAGAGATGAAGGAACAGTGTTGGTGATGATAAAAGAATGAAAAAATGAAGGAACAGTGTTGGTGATGATAAAGAAATGAAGGGATGAAGGAACAGTGTTGGTGATGATAAAAGAATGGAAAAATGAAGGAACAGTGTTGGTGATGATAAAGGAATGAATGAATGAAGGAACAGTGTTGGTGATGATAAAAGAATGGAAAAATGAAGGAACAGTGTTGGTGATGATAAAGAAATGAAGGGATGAAGGAACAGTGTTGGTAATGATAAAGGAATGAAGGAATGAAGGAACAGTGTTGGTGATGATAAAAGAATGGAAAAATGAAGGAACAGTGTTGGTGATGATAAAGAAATGAAGGGATGAAGGAACAGTGTTGGTGATGATAAAGGAATGAAGGGATGAAGGAACAATGTTGGTGATGATAAAGGAATGAAGGGATGAAGGAACAGTGTTGGTGATGATAAAGGAATGAAGGAACAGTGTTGGTGATGATAAAAGAATGGAAAAATGAAGGAACAGTGTTGGTGATGATAAAGAAATGAAGGGATGAAGGAACAGTGTTGGTGATGATAAAGAAATGAAGGGATGAAGGAACAGTGTTGGTGATGATAAAGGAATGAAGAGATGAAGGAACAGTGTTGGTGATGATAAAGGAATGAAGAGATGAAGGAACAGTGTTGGTGATGATAAAGGAATGAAGGGATGAAGGAACAGTGTTGGTGATGATAAAGGAATGAAGGGATGAAGGAACAGTGTTGGTGATGATAAAGAAATGAAGGGATGAAGGAACAGTGTTGGTGATGATAAAAGAATGAAAAAATGAAGGAACAGTGTTGGTGATGATAAAGGAATGAAGAGATGAAGGAACAGTGTTGGTGATGATAAAGAAGTGAAGGGATGAAGGAACAGTGTTGGTGTTGATAAAGGAATGAAGGGATGAAGGAACAGTGTTGGTGATGATAAAGGAATGAAGGGATGAAGGAACAGTGTTGGTGATGATAAAGAAGTGAAGGGATGAAGGAACAGTGTTGGTGATGATAAAGGAATGAAGGGATGAAGGAACAGTGTTGGTGATGATAAAGGAATGAAGGGATGAAGGAACAGTGTTGGTGATGATAAAGGAATGAAGGGATGAAGGAACAGTGTTGGTGATGATAAAGGGATGAAGGAACAGTGTTGGTGATGATAAAGGAATGAAGGTTTATGTTGGTATCTATATATATTTATATATAAATGCAGGGGTTGGACAATGAAACTGAAACACCTGTCATGTTAGTGTGGGAGGTTTCAAGGCTAAATTGGACCAGTCTGGTGGACAATCTTCATTAACTGCACCAGTAAGATCAGAGTGTGAAGTTCAGTTAGCAGGTAAGAGCTCAGTTTAACTCAAAATATTACAATAACACAACATTATGGGACGTACCAGAGTTCAAAAGAGGACAAACTGTCGGTGCACGTCTTGCTGCCGCATCTGTGACCAAGACAGCAAGTCTTTGTGATGTATGAAGAGCCACGGTATCCAGGGTAACGTCAGCAAACCACCAAGAAGGACCAACCACATCCAACAGGATTAACTGTGGACGCGAGAGGAAGCTGTCTGAAAGGGATGTTGGGTTCTAACCCGGATTGTATCCAAAAACATAAAATCACAGCTGAACAAATCATGACAGAGTTAAATGTTCACCTCAGCTTCTCCTGTTTCACCAGAACTGTCCGTCAGGAGCTCCACAGGGTCAATATACACGGCCGGGCTGCTATAGCCAAACCTTTGGTCACTCGTGCCAAACATTGGTTTCAATGATGCAAGGAGTTCAAATCTTGGGCTGTGGACAACGTGAACCATGTATTGTTCTCTGATGATCCACATTTACTGTTTTCCCCACATCCGGGAGAGTTACGGAGTGGAGAAACCCCAAAGAAGCAGACCACCCAGACTGTTGCATGCCCAGAGTGAAGCATGGGGGTGGATCAGTGATGGTTTGGCCCAATACTTGTGCTAGATGGGCGTCACTGCCAAGGACTACCGAACCATTCTGGAGGACCATGTGCATCTAATAGTTCAAACATTGTGTCCTGAAGGCGGTGCCATGTATCAGGATGACAATGCACCAATACACACAGCAGGACTGGAGAAAGATTGGTTTGATGAACATGAAAGTGAAGTGGAACATCTCCCATGGCCTGCACAGTCACCAGATCTAAATATTATTGAGAAACTTTGGGGTGTTTTGGAGGAGCGAGTCAGGAAACGTTTTCCTCCACCAGCATCACGTAGTGACCTGAACACTGTCCTGCAAGAAGAATAGCTTAAAGTCCCTCTGACCACTCATTCCCAAGACCAACTGACACTGTATTGACCACAAAAGGAGGATCTACACCATACTAATAAATTATTGTGGTCTAAAACCAGGTGTTTCAGTTTTATTGTCCAACCCCTGTATATATATATGTGGGTGTTCTGTCACCAGATGAGAGGTGGGGTTAGGTTAACTTTGGGCAGCCCTGCTCTACATTACATATAGTATTATAGCAATATATTCACAGTGAGTCTCCAGAAAGGTCATCTCTCAGCAGAAGAAAAGAAATATTGCTAATTTTGTGATATTATTTAATGTAATAAGATGCTGGAGCACCTCTATTAGTGAATTCACAATTAAAAATGTGGACACAGGGTTAATGGCAGCTGGCAGTTTGAAGGGATGTGTAAATGATGAGGTTTTGCTCTGACAGCATATAACACATCACTGTTTACACTGTAATGTAAATGCAGGTATGTGGTCCAGGCTGGTGTTTGTGAGATGCTCTTCAGCGGTTTCAGCAGAGCCGCTGTTGGCCAGCCAGCAGGCTGGACCGTGCGCTCTAGGTCAGCAGTAACTTTTGTAACTTTAATAAGTCGAGAGCCACTGCTAGTGCCCGGCCAGTGTTATTTCCACAGCTCAGTAAACTTAATGGGAGTTTGGGAATCAGTGAATTTGCCCTACAGGTCAGCTTTCAGCCTTGAACTGCTGCAGCCAAATAAAGTTCACATCCTCGCGGGCCGAGCTGGATCGAGCTTTTATCTGACCAACAGCAGTTCTAGTTTAATACTCACATCAGAAACGTGACCCAATATGAACATTGAAGTTCATTCATGTAACATTTATTGACTTGCTTTCTTAATGTTGTGTTTATTAACAGTTCTTAATAGCATTAATTAATAATTAAGGTATTTAAATTCTGTGTTGATTGATATGTGGTAACATGTTAACTAGAAAGTGGTCACGTTCATTAGTAGGGTGTACGAAATATCGAAATATCGAATATCACAATGTTATGTTTACTGATACTGTATCGATTCTCAAAAACAGTATTGGTTATTAATTAACAGTGTCCTGGCAGACAGTGAATTATTGTATGTTGTAGGGGTGTGTTTAAAAATCGATCTTCATTTGAATAATCTGATATAGATTCGTATAAACCCGAGATCGATCTTTAAAATTAGCAGAAATATAAACTCACCGTCTGTGTGTAGGAGGACACGCCCACCTTCCCACTGTGCAGGTACTGATACGCTTCAGTACTTTTATAGTTTTTCATTACTGAACTGTCTACACCTTCCGAGAGTACAGAGTAATTAAACAGTAACATCCCTCATTAACTGCTCGTTATTTTTACTCAGGGGCGTAGCTAGTTCTAGTGTTTTTTTCTTAAATTAAGCCTCAGCACCTGTAAATATTATAGTAATGTTAAATGGAAATGTTGAAACCATACAGAGTATATAGAGAGTATATGTTCATACCAATAATTTTAACAACGAAAATGCAGCAGCCCCCCCAAGTCTCATGCCCTGAAATACTCTCATTCTCATCTGGCCCCCCTTTAGCCCACAGTAGCTCAATATTTAATGAGAAAAATTGATAATGATCTATATATATATATATATATATATATATATATATATATATATATATATATATATATATATATATATATATATATATATATATAGGCTACCCTTATTGTACTACACTATATATACTATATATTATACTTTTAATAAAAAGTCCTAATGCATTTGTGAACTAAGCTTTGTGTTTTTTGTAGTGTTTCCCCAACACTGATTTCAGATTGATAGTCTGAAATGATTTTAAAATGTATTTTTTTTTATGAGCTGTTCTCATTTTGGTGAGAACCTCTAAACCTACATTCACTCCTGCTTTTACCTGTTATACATTATTATATTACTACTCATACACTGAGTGGACGTCTTCTTTTGAAGAGTGTATCTCCTAAATCTTTTACTGCTGCTTATGAGGAATGTAGTTCTTACAGATGTGAAGAACATTCTCTCTTCTGAAGAATAAACATAAAGAGGAAAATAAACAGATACAAAGTGAAAAATCCATTTTTAATAGGTCCACTAATTTAATATTAGCACATTATTAAAATCAATTATTTTATTTAATACTAAGAGGTCACACCATACATCCTTACATCATAAGTAACACGCTCAAATACAAAACCAACAGAATACACATGAACACACAACCCACTTTACAAAACGTTCCTCTACGTGTTGTGTGTACTTGGATGTAACTAGTAAAACTATTATTTAATACTAGAAATGAATTAGAAATCAGCCTAAATTGGAATTTGCTCCAAGCACACAATCAGCTGTTTATAATTTAGATTTTTAGTGAACAGTATTGCGGTTTTCTGGTGTAAGTATAGCACATTGCACTGGATTTAATTGCTGCTGCTACACTTGAGTGCCAACAGTCACAGCATAATTATGCATGATTCATTGCACTACATAGCAAGTTGCATTTTACTGTGTTTTTTTTTTATCCATGCTATTTACATATGCAGATGATTTTTCTTTTATTATTTTAAAATAACTGTTTAGCACATTAAAGAGCAAATAATCTTATTTATATTTGGCTACACTGCAAAAGTAGTTATGTTACTTTCACAGTAATTTACTGAATCATATTAAAAATAAAAATGATGACACAGAATAATGAAAATTCTACCACATATATATATATATATATATATATATATATATATATGTGTGTGTGTGTGTGTGTGTGTGTATGTATATATATATATATATATATATATATACATATATATATATATATATATATATATATAGAGAGAGAGAGAGAGAGAGAGAGATACAGAGAATATCTATATATTACAGAGATACAGAGAATAAAATCTCAGTCAGGCCACTTTACACTAGGCTGTGCAGCAAAGGGTTAAAAAGCCTTATTTATAAAAAGAGGTCATGTAGAGTAAATTCAAAGACTTTTATGCAGAACATTATCAGTAATGTATGCAAAATATTGCAGCAGTGCAGACTGCTATTAACCTGATTTTGTATTGTATGTTAAGATGTCAAATAAACGATGACTGGATGAAACATTTATTAGATTTCTCATAAATTGTGTGTATATATATATATATATATATATATATATATATATATATATATATATATATATATATATATATATATATATTTATATGTGTGTGTGTGTATATATATATATATATATATATATATATGTGCATATATAAAATTATACAATAATAATATGTAATATATATATAATTTTTATAATACTGTTTAACCATCTTGACCAAAACTTATAGCTGGCGATACCAATAATTAGTGTTCTTTATTAATTATTATTAATACCTAAGTGTTCTAACACAATCAATCCTGAATCATCAGATTAAAACACTTTTCATGTTTTTACTGAATTATTAAGTCCTTTTTAACTGTCATGTCCCATAATGCCATGCAGTACAGTTCAAACTATTAGTCGTTTGCTTTGTGAAAGTAAGTGAAATCATGTCAATAATTAAACAGAAAATACTGGAAATTATAGCGTGTTTGATGTTTTATTAATCCCGTATGGTTCAAAAAGTGTCCTTTAACCAGTTTAACTCCAAATAAAAAAAGAAAAAAAAATCCCAATAAAAATTCCTGACTGTTTAAATGGCTTCCGCTTGGTAACAGCTGACGTTCATGGTTTGTTCATATTAGCTAAAGGTGTGAAAAAGGTTAACTAAAGAAAACTCAGATTTTAGCAGATGGTGATGTTGGAGCATACTGGAGCTGATTGGCTGCAGCGTATCTTCCTCATGTATGTATTAATGCTGCTGGCTGATGTTGCGCCAACTCCTAATGAAACAGCAGCTAATTTTGAAAAAAGCAGCTAATTTTCGTACAAACAGCTAATTTTCGTACAAACGAGGATTAAATTGTTGATGAAAATGTTTGACAACATGTTTTTTATCAATTAGCAGCATTTCTGGTGAACATCTGCAGCACTGCTTGCACGAGGCAGCGAACTGTGAGTACAGTAGTTAAAAGGGAGATTGTTAACCCTTTGATGCACAAGCTAAGCAAACACCTTCTATTGCTCAGCATGGGTTATACTTGAGCCATATTAGATTCTTATGTTACTGTATGTACTGCTGAATGCCTCTTTGGTAAATCTATTGAAATCAGTTTATTTAGTATTTAACGTTCCATGTGTTCATTAAGCATACTGTTCCATCCATCCATTATCTTACACTTTATCATCTTAACAAAGGTGTTAGAAGTATTCACATTTATTACTCAGGTAGAAGTACAGATACTAGGGTTTAAAATACTTCTGTAGAAGTTGAAGTATCAACTGAAACTTTTTACTCCAGTAAAGGTGTAAAAGTACTGCTTTCAGAACTACTTAAAGTATAAAGTAAAAGTAATATAAGAAAAAAAATACCATTAAGGACAAAAGCTTAGGCCGAACCACAGGGGTCTATAGTGCTCTAGCCCACCTTCCCAAAAACCCCATTCTTCTAAAAGCCATAATGACTATAATGTTATATTAAAATGTTAATGTTGATAAATTTGGGATGCGCTAGGCTTCCTGTTTCAGCTGCATATACACCCATTGAACATGAATGTAGTTTAGTACAATGTAAATATATTAAAGAAGCATATCTGTTACTACTGAACATTAACATGTGTTTCATGGAGCAGAAGATATGATGACTAGTTGTCTATAAGTATTGTAATGAAGTCAAACTTCAAAGACATGTTATCAATAATCTTTACTGGAATGTAAATGTACATGAATGAAAACAAACTGAAATGAAATAGAAGAAACGAGACTATATTTAAAATGTGAGGAGTAGAAAGTACTGATAATGGAGTGTAAATGTAAGGAGTAGAAAGTACAGATAATGGAGTGTAAATGTAAAGAGTAGAAAGTACTGATAATGGAGTGTAAATGAAAGTAGTAGAAAGTACTGATAATGGAGTGTAAATGTAAGGAGTAGAAAGTACTGATAATGGAGTGCAAATGTAAGGAGTAGAAAGTACTGATAATGTAGTATAAATGTAAGGAGTAGAAAGTACTGATAATGGAGTGTAAATGTGAAGAGTATAAAGTACTGATAATGGAGTGTAAATGTAAGGAGTAGAAAGTACTGATAATGGAGTGTAAATGTAAGGAGTAGAAAGTACTGATAATGGAGTGTAAATGTAAAGAGTAGAAAGTACTGATAATGGAGTGTAAATGTAAGGAGTAGAAAGTACTGATAATGGAGTGTAAATGTAAGGAGTAGAAAGTACTGATAATGGAGTGTAAATGTAAGGAGTAGAAAGTACTGATAATGTAGTATAAATGTGAAGAGTATAAAGTACTGATAATGGAGTGTAAATGTAAAGAGTATAAAGTACTGATAATGGAGTGTAAATGTAAAGAGTAGAAAGTACTGATAATGGAGTGTAAATGTAAGGAGTAGAAAGTACAGATAATGGAGTGTAAATGTAAGGAGTAGAAAGTACTGATAATGGAGTGTAAATGTAAGGAGTAGAAAGTACTGATAATGGAGTGTAAATGTAAGGAGTAGAAAGTACTGATAATGGAGTGTAAATGTAAGGAGTTGAAAGTACTGATAATGGAGTGTAAATGTAAAGAGTATAAAGTACTGATAATGGAGTGTAAATGTAAAGAGTAGAAAGTACTGATAATGGAGTGTAAATGTAAGGAGTAGAAAGTACTGATAATGAAGTGTAAATGTAAGGAGTAGAAAGTACTGATAATGGAGTATAAATGTAAGGAGTAGAAAGTACTGATAATGGAGTGTAAATGTAAGGAGTAGAAAGTACTGATAATGGAGTGTAAATGTAAAGAGTATAAAGTACTGATAATGGAGTGTAAATGTAAAGAGTAGAAAGTACTGATAATGGAGTGTAAATGTAAGGAGTAGAAAGTACTGATAATGGAGTGTAAATGTAAGGAGTAGAAAGTACTGATAATGGAGTATAAATGTAAGGAGTAGAAAGTACTGATAATGGAGTGTAAATGTAAGGAGTAGAAAGTACTGATAATGGAGTGTAAATGTAAAGAGTATAAAGTACTGATAATGGAGTGTAAATGTAAAGAGTAGAAAGTACTGATAATGGAGTGTAAATGTAAGGAGTAGAAAGTACTGATAATGAAGTGTAAATGTAAGGAGTAGAAAGTACTGATAATGGAGTGTAAATGTAAAGAGTAGAAAGTACTGATAATGGAGTGTAAATGTAAGGAGTATAAAGTACAGATAATGGAGTGTAAATGTAAAGAGTAGAAAGTACTGATAATGGAGTGTAAATGTAAAGAGTAGAAAGTACTGATAATGGAGTGTAAATGTAAGGAGTATAAAGTACAGATAATGGAGTGTAAATGTAAGGAGTAGAAAGTACTGATAATGGAGTGTAAATGTAAAGAGTATAAAGTACTGATAATGGAGTGTAAATGTAAGGAGTAGAAAGTACAGATAATGGAGTGTAAATGTAAGGAGTAGAAAGTACTGATAATGGAGTGTAAATGTAAGGAGTAGAAGTAAAAAGTAAAAATAATTACTCCAGTAAAGTATAAATAACCAACATTTCTACTTAAGTAAGGTAGCCAATAATCAGTGTTCTTTATTAATACTTTAGTTTACTAACATTTACACAATCAAACCTAATTCAGATTAAAACACTTTTAATGTGTTTACTGAATTATTAAGTCTTATTATTATTTAACTGTTATATAACGCTGTGCAGTACAGTTCAAACTATTAGTAATTTAGTTCAGTGTTATTACAGAAAATATTGTTAAAAATGACTTTCATAAAAAAAATCATGTCAATGATTAAAAGATTAAACAGATAAAACAGAACATTATCAGTAACGTATGCAAAATATTGCAGCAATGCAAACTGCTATTAACCTGATTTTGTAATAAACAATGAGCGGACGAAGCATATATTAGATTTCTCATATATATATATATATATTCTTTATTTTTATTATTTTTTTTAAAAACAGTTTTATCATCTTTATCAACTGTCATGTCCCTTAATGCTGTGCAGTACAGTTCAAACAGTTAATCATTTAGTTTTTAGTGTTGTGACAGAAAATATGGTGAAAAATGGTGACTTTTATCAGTGAAATCATTTCAATAATTAACAGATTAAACAGAAAATACTGGAATTATAGCGCGTTTGATGTTTTGTTAATCTCGTATGGTTTGGGATCAAATAGTGTCCATTAACCAGTTTACCCAGTGTAAAGAAATCCCAATAAAAATTCATGACTGTTTAAAAGATGTCGAGTACATTCAGAGAATCTCCTGCAGAACATTATCAGTAACGTATGTAAAATATTGCCGCAATGCAGACTGCTATTAACCTGATTTTGTATTAAGATGGCAAATAAACGATATATATATATATATATATATATATAGTTTTTTTAAATACATTTTTATCATCTTGACCAAAACTCAACTTATAGTTGCCAACACCAATAATCAGTGTTCTTTATTCATTATTATTAACCTTAGTGTTCTAACATTTACACCATCAAACCGGAATCATCAGATTAAAACACTTTAAATGCTTTTATTGAATTATTAACTTTTTTTAACTGTAATGTCCCGTAATGCTGTGCAGTACAGTTTAAACTATTAGTAATTTGCTGTGTGAAAGCAAGTGCAATGATGTCAATAATTAACAGATTACACAGAAAATACTGGAATTATAGCGTGTTTGATGTTTTATTAATCCCATATGCTTTGGGATCAAATAGTGTCCATTAACCAGTTTACCCAGTGTAGAACATTATCAGTAACGTATGTAAAATACTGCAGCAGTGCAGACTGCTATTAACCTGATTTTCTATCGTATATTAAGACGGCAAATAAACGAAGAGCGACCGCAACGTGTATTAGATTTCTCATAAACTGCGACTGAACTCTCGGATTCCTACTGTAGAAGGAAAGTCACTCAAAGCATATCCAAACATCTCGGGGACCTGAATCAATGTCAGCTTTATAGCTGTTGCTTTCACTATTTTCCATTTTCTTTCCCCCCCAGCACATTTTATTATAGTTATTGCTTTGTATTACCTTCAGTCCCGGCGCTCATCACAGTTTGCACTGTCTAATTCAGAAGGCCTACAGGAGAGATTTGCAATGATGAACCCGCTCACTGTCAGACGCTATGAATGAAACATCTGTCTCAGGTATGAATGCGTTTCATGTGACTGAAGGCAGTTGATTGTTAATGAGGAATCGGACCCACGGGTGGCTGCTGCTTTCATCGGCCTCTAATCACGTTCAGACCTCCGAGAGAAGATGGAGCCACCTGCTGTGCTTCCTTTCAGGAGCGGAGAACACTCTGTAGAAGATACGGTGACACTGTTTCGGTAGATTCTATCGTTTTTCCTCCACTTCAGTCGTAGCCAGCTAGCTTGTTCTCCCCCATCAGATGAGGCTACTAAGCTGGATAGAGTGGCCACCAACTCAGTGTTACTGGACAGCTCAGCACACTTGGAGGATTCACTAAGTGTTAATATGGTCAGCTATAACAGACAGGTCATAATGTAAGGACTCTAAAACACGTCCCCCCGTCCCCACATCAGCTCAGAGACGTTGGCTGATACTCTGTCTCATTCGCAAATACAGCCCTGTGCAAAGGTTTTAGTCACTTGGGGACATTATTATAGTTAAAAAGCTTTTATGGTATTAACCAGTATTAATAGAGTAAGTAATGCTTTTACATACATCAGTGTGTTTATTTAACTCTTTCCAAGCTTCTCCTAAACAACCCAGTATTATTTACAGTTCTCCTCTAATACCTGCTTTGACTGCTCAGTACTTCATTAAGATAAATCAAGATTTGCTGCTGAAGGAACTGAACACATTCATACAATGTCTGGGGCGTCCAGGAGAAATCTGGAACCTAACTTTGTTCTTCAAACTGGATCAAGATCTGATCTACTTCTCTCACAATAACATATTCATGTTACTTTGTATTGTATGTATAATTATTTATATCTGTTCTAATCAGATCTGCTGTTCTTACTGGTGAACATACACTTATTGATCAGATACTTTTAAACTATCAGCTCTGGTTCCTTAGATTTTTACACAGTAGAGTATATTATTAGCTTGACAATATGAGCTTGAACATAAGTTGTATTTATAGACATAGAAAAGTGTAATGAAGTAATAGATTACCTGGACTGCTAATTAGGGTTGCGCAGCATATGGGTGCCTACACTCTGAACAGAGCAGAGGCCGCAGCTGTGGTAGATGCTTATACCTGCTTACTTACATATATATATATATATATATATATATATATATATATATATATATATATATACATATATATATATATATATATATATATATATATATATACTTATGGACTTATGTGTATATATATATATACTTATGGACTTACGAGTATATATATATATATATACTTATGGACTTATGTGTATATATATATACTTATGGACTTACGAGTATATATATATACTTGTGGACTTATGTGTATATATATATACTTATGGACTTATGTGTATATATATATACTTATGGACTTACGAGTATATATATATACTTATGGACTTATGTTTATATATATATACTTATGGACTTACGTGTATATATATATATATACTTATGGACTTACGTGTATATATATATATACTTATGGACTTACGAGTATATATATATACTTATGGACTTACGTGTATATATATATATACATACTTATGGACTTACGTGTATATATATATATACATACTTATGGACTTACGTGTATATATATATATACTTATGGACTTACGAGTATATATATATACTTATGGACTTACGTGTATATATATATATATATATATATTTTGTCATTACAAAAGTAATTTGTTTTTATTTTTAGTTACACGTCAGGCAAAATACAAGTACCTCCAAAATAGCACCTTCACAGGAGAACATAAAAACAGTCTTTTCTTTCCATGTAAGTCTGTGGAACGAGAATTATTTACAAGCTATTTTGGATCGTTTCTATTGGTCCATTCATCCTGAAATTTTCACATGTGATCGCCAGCTGCTGCATTCAGATGATACTGAAAAATAAAAATACATGTTCTTCTTTGGACAGCGATGATATGTATGCTTTGGATGGCAATGAATGGCTAAAAATGACTACACTCACCACAGAGCATATTCAATTTAGTGTTTGCTCAAACACTAGTCACTATTTTTCACTCTCAGTTATCCTCGTTTCACCAACACTGCGTTTCAGCATCATTTACATTACAGTTACATCTTATCCAGAGCGACTAACAGAAGTGCTTTGTGTTCAGTCAGAGTATGTATCTATAACAAGTCCAAACTACTGCCATAAACAAGTGCTAGTGCTGATACCTTACCAGCAGAGAAGTCACTTAGCTAGAACCGAGCCTACGCTGTGAAGGGGTTGGACGTTAGTTGGAACGTTATTCCCAAACCTCCCAGAGCTCCCTCAGCTTTGACTTTCTGACACTTCAGCACCAGATATTTACTTCCATACACACATACATACATACGATCTCAGTATCAGTGAGCTGAAGCCGAGCCTGTGCTGTGACACGTGTAGCCTGCTGACTGAACTATTCTTCTGGGAATCAATGGAGACGTAGGACAGAGTTGTAATAAATTTTAATTACATTATTTAATATTTATCCACATAGTCATACGTAATACACTTACATTAGACTTACACTCTGATTGGACACACGTTCAAGCCTGTGTCTTTATTTATTGCAGTTCTGTTTAGTCTTTGCTGTTGAAAAAGCTCTAAAAGATACCAGTTCTATCACTTTACACCTTCAGTCCAAGTTAAAGACTGTGTTATACATCACATCCCATAAACACTACCAGCTGTTAACACACGTTTGGAAATTTGGATTTGGAAACATTGGTGTAAATAGGTGTTTTCTAGTTTCAGATACCGCTCGAATGCAGCAATATCTCACCAATAGCTCACCCCCCTCTAAACACCACCTCCCACCAACCCCCACAGCTTCCAACAGTTTAAAAAAACATTTAATACATGATTGGAAGGGTTGGACCTCCCAGAACTAACTCAGATTTGGCTTTCTGACACTTCAGCACCAGATATTTACCTACATACATACATATGATCTCAGTATCAGTGAGCCGGAGCCGAGCCTGTGCTGTGACACGTGTAGCCTGCCGACTAAACTATTCTCAGCTTCACCAAAACCCTACGTTCCTGAACTCCGCAGAGCAGCCTGTCGCTCGTCTCTCAGCTTCTGCTCTCTCAGACGTTAGTCTTTCTCATTTGCACTTATTCAGAATCAAGCATGTGCGTTGCTATGATATGCTTGACAACGGGCAGCGTTAAGGACCTCAGCGGAGGTCATATATACTAGATGGTTAACTAGAAAGCACCACTTCAGTGCGTTCCGGTGCGTGCCAGTATGACGAAGGCAGGAAGATCCAGAGAACGCAGTTCCAGATTTCTCCTGGACGCCCCAGACATTGTATGAATGTGTTCAATTCCTTCAGCAGCAAATCTTGATTTAGCTTAATGACGACTTTGCTGTTGAAAAGCTCTAATAGACGACAGTTCTATCATTTCACACCTTCACTTCAAATTTAAAGTTTTTCCCTCATGTAAAAAGTTCAAGGCTGTGTTCCACATCACATCTTCTAAACTTTTCCAGCTGTAAACACAGATTTGTGGAACCTACATTGGTACAAATTGGTATTTTCGAGTTTTAGACACCATTCGAATGCAGCAATATCCCAGCTATGGCTGGAATTCAGGAGGTCACCCCCCCCCAAAACCACCACCTCCCACCAACCCACACAGTTTCTAACAGTTTAAAAAACATTGCTTTCCTTTCGCTGGGTGTAAGGCGGCTGAAACAAAGCGAATACTCAGATTTTCAGATATTAAAGGAGGGGTAGCTTCAATATCGAAGGACAAGAGTGTAGTCACAAAAGCAGTGTGGGTCCAAACCAACCGAGCCCAAACCAGGCCATGGTCAAGAACAGCTAAGAGAGAAACAGGAAGACGAGAACACTGATCAAAACCAGGAGACCAATAGGAGTACACGCTCGCTATGCAATGATCAATCAACGTCAACACTTTACAAAGATCCAGACCAACAGGCCAGTATATATATATATATATATATATATATATATATATATATATATATATATATATATATATATATATATATATATATATATATATATACCTACAAACAGAACTAATGAATTACAGGTGCGTGTGATTAGTATTCCGGTGAAGAGTTTCTGTGATTGGTTCTCATCTACTCTTCAGAATCAAGCTTATGCGTTGCTATGATTTGCCTGACAACAGCCAGAGATGTGCTGCATTCAGGAGCTCATCCAGAGGTCGTATATACCAGATGGTTAACTAGAAAACACCACTTCACTCATTACGGTTCGTGTTTGTGGAGGAAAGGCAGCAATATCTCACCAATGGCTGGAATTGATGAGGTTACCACACGTGACCCCCTCCTCAAGCACCACCTCCCACCTTCACAATGACATACGACAGTGTGAGGCGGCTGCAGGCTTCGCAATCAGTCGCTGCAGTTGCTCTCCACGAACTGCGTGAGCCAAGAGACGGCTTGATGACGACAGAGCTTAATTCTCATTGGTTAAAAGATCTGTGGACACCTCTGACGTTTGACTCTTTTCATTGTAAAATATATATATCTTCTCTGAAACTCTTTAAAGACCTCATATTTACACTAACACTATCATATCTAGTAGCAGGACAGTTCATTTTCATACAGTTTTTAACATATTTATTTTTCATAAATTAGTATTTTATAACATGTAGAGGCTCCAGTGCTGTAGATTTATACTCTTATGGTTTGTAACTGTCTTTAAAAACACTGCAACACTCTTTGGATCTATTTTTCTTTCTACTCTTTCTAATTCTTTATTTTAATTATACTATTTTTCTACTGGGTCTACTTTATCAGCTGTAAAGAGCGCAAACAGGGCAACATCCGCCGTTGTTCACGTAGACTGCAGATGGCGACTGTCCGAGTTGAGGCTCTTTTTTAATCTCCTCCCCAAACTGCGTCCAGCTGGTCTCACTGACCACCAAGGCCAGGCGCAGCTGTATCTCGAACACGCCTGTTGCTTTTCTTTTACAACAGCGTGGTCACTAAAACAGTCCCAGTCAAAACCAACACATACAAAAGGACGGGCGTGAGCTGGAGCGGGGCCAAAATCAGACCAGAGACAAAGAACAGCAAAACACACCAAAGAGCAATCAAAGATCTGGCTTCTCTCTTTCTCTGAAGCTGTGTTTACAGTGGAGTCTGGAGAACAGTGAACAGCTAATACACTGGACTCTGAGTTAACTGTCTAAGGCAGCTGGGGAATGAAGGGGAAGCTCCAGGCCACTCATGTGTTCCTCATCACTCCCGTTGAAGCCCAGTGAGAAGGTGCAACCTGCTGTGATGGGCTGAGAGGGGTCCAGCAGACCTCCACTCAAAAAAACTACAGCTAAAACCAATAGGATAAAACAGTGATTACAACTAGAAAAGTGAATAGAAGACAAACAGAGGAGTGTGGGTCAGTATGTCTGTGGATTAGAGGTTGGAGGGATCTACTCCAAGGCAGTGAGTAGAGGCAGTTTGGAGGCTGTACTCACCCACAATGTTTGGGATCCTATGGGAGGAACTAGGGATGAATAAGCGACAAATAGAGGAGTGTGGGTCAGTATCTGTAGATTAGAGTTGGGGAAGACAAAGACAAAGAACAGCAAAACACACCACAGAACAAACAAAGATCTGGACAAAGAGAACTAATGAATTACAGGAGAAGGTCTTCTGTGATTGGTTGTTGGCTAGCATGTGATGGTGGCTTGTGGTTGAGGGGTATTATGGGAAATGGAGTTCTGAGAATCAATTGAGACGTAGAACAAAGTTTTATTAAATTGCACCTACATCATATAATATTTCTCCACATAGTCATACGTAATACACTTACATTAGACTTACACTCTGATTGGATGCGTTCAAGCCTGCGTCTTTATTTATTGCAGTTCTGTTTAGTCTTATCTGTTAAAAAGCTCTAAAAGATGGCAATTCTATCACTTTACACCTTCATCCAAGTTAAAGGGAACCCCGGCTGGTAACACTTGTAAGTCTTAATATGGTGGAATGACCCTAAATTATTGGGACACGTTGAAAAAAATCACTAAAAGAATCAGATTTATTTGATTTTCTGTAAAATCCGCTGCACGTTGGTCTCCATTGTTGTATCTACTGAAGTGATCAGTGGGTAGTGACGTCAAATGGTTGCAGTAACCGGCCGTCCTGCTTGAGCACAGCTAGCTAGCTAAACATGCTACTGTTCAGTCTTTACAGTTTGAGCTAGAACACAACATTTCTGACATCAGCGGTGACATCACACACCACGTTAGTGTAAATGGTGAACAGAGAGGGTGGAGGAGAGAGTGACACAGTGCTGGAGTTGTTGTGAAGCTGTGTGTTGGTGTTGACGGAGAAGGAGAGTGTCTGTTAAAGCAGCTCCGCTTTCTAGCAGGAAACATTCACGCTCAGTAAACAGCTAGATACACTGAACGGGAGTGTCTCTGAGCTTCACACTCCTTTATTAGTGAAGTAGTATGTTCACTACTAAGACTGTACTTTCACCTTCAGGATCCACAAACGAGGAGAAGCAGCTGACGCTAACGCTAAACGTTCTCAGGAGAGAATCCAGCTCATGTTCACGTTCACGGTTCTTCTCGCGGTTCTCCATAATCTGGAGCTTTTGGACTTCCTGTGTGGAGAAACTGTGGCACTGCATTGTGTTTTAGTCTGAGCTTAAAACCAACAGCCTGCGTCAAGTCTCTCACCAGTGGTGGTCTACTGAACCACTCCAACTCATCCAGACTGAAGTGAGGAGAGCAGAGTGGGGGTCTTTGGGTAGCTGTGTTGGTCCACATGCTGCTTCACTAACTGTTCTCCTTGTTTATGTTTGTGAAGCTGTTTAGACTAATATCAGTCTTCACACTGCCTTTCACTGAAACATCATCAATAACACAATGTACATGGTTTTCTTTAAGCTCGGTTAGTAACTAACACTCACTCCTTCACACCACAGTCCAGTTCAGACCTGAAACCATCTGACCTCATCTACCCAGCAGGCATTGCGCGTCAGTGTTAAATATTTAGAATAAAAGCTTAATTTATAAATAAATCTGATACTTTTGTGATTTTTACAACATGTCTTAATAATTTAGAGTCATTACAACATATTAAGCCTTACAAGTGTTACCAGCCAGGGTTCCCTTTAAAGGCTGTGTTATACATCACATCCCATAAACACTACCAGCTGTTAACACAACTTTGAAGTTTGGAAATGACATTGGTGTAAATAGGTGTTTTCTGGTTTCAGATACCGCTTGAATGCAGCAATATCCCACCAATAGCTGGAATTCTTGAGGTCACCCCCCTCCAAACACCACCTCCCACCAACCCTCACAGCTTCCAACAGTTAAAAAAAAACATTTAATACATAATACACTTAAATACTAATTAAACACCTCAGATTTCTGTTTGTTTAAAACCAGCTTATCCATTTTTTCTCTCTTTCTGCAGAACAACAACGTGTTTCATCATGTTCAAATCATAAAAATCATCTCCACGACTTACATACACAGATGTTTTGAAAGTTTATAATTTGTACGTCAACGGCGCTGAGAACAGCTGGGAGATGATTCATGTGGAATTGTTCCCAGCTTCTGTTATCGCCTGTGATATTTCAACTTTTAAGGGTTGAAACACACAAGTCTCACTGTCTAATACACACACACACACACACACACACCCACAATCATAGCCCACCATATTTATTTTAAGCGTACGCACACACACACTCTCGCAAAACAAATATCGACTCGAGCTGTAAATTAGCTTACTGTCGGTGGACCAGCTACCTTGTTTCAGACTCATGTAATTGGAAAACAGTAAAAACGACCAGGAACAATGACAGTCGCCTACTTTTCTCAGATGATGAATATTTCATACAGCTGTGTTGGTGAAACTGCCTCGCCTCGGCTCTGTTCGGGTCCCACGCGAGAAAGAAAACAGGGCTTAATCAATTTCAGGACTCGCATCCGTTTGAAAGAGATGTCTTCCAGTTGGAGGTCATTTGAAAAGCTCGCTGGCTGTGAGCGTGTTTCCTTCCTCACTCGTTTCAGGTTGAAACGGGGGGCTTCTGTCTTTCACTGAAGCTGTGTTTACAGTGGAGTCTGGAGAACAGTGAACAGCTAATACACTGGACTCTGAGTTAACTGTCTAAGGCAGTTGAAGCCCAGTGAGAAGGCGCAACCTGCTGTGATGGGCTGAGAGTGGTCCAGCAGACCCTTCATTCAAAAAAACTACAGCTAAAACCAATAGGATAAAACAGTGATTAGAACTAGAAAAGTGAATAGAAGACAAACAGAGGACTACGGGTCAGTATGTCTGTGGATTAGAGGTTGAGGATCTGCTCTGAGTAAGTAGAGGCAGTTTGGAGGCTGTTGGTGGAACGAAACCACATTCTTTGGGTTCAGCCGAAAATGAATGGGATCCTATGGGAGGAACTAGGGATGAATAAACGACAAACAGAGGAGTGTGGGTCAGTATGTCTGTGGATTAGAGGTTGAGGAATCTACTCTGAGTGAGTAGAGGAAGTTTGGAGGCTGTAGGTGGAGCGAAACCACAATGTTTGGGTTCAGCCGAAAATGAATGGGATCCTATGGGAGGAACTAGGGATGAATAAACGACAAACAGAGGAGTGTGGGTCAGTATGTCTGTGGATTAGAGGTTGAGGAATCTACTCTGAGTGAGTAGAGGAAGTTTGGAGGCTGTAGGTGGAGCGAAACCACAATGTTTGGGTTCAGCCGAAAATGAATGGGATCCTATGGGAGGAACTAGGGATGAATAAACGACAAACAGAGGAGTACGGGTCAGTATGTCTGTGGATTAGAGGTTGAGGATCTGCTCTGAGTAAGTAGAGGCAGTTTGGAGGCTGTTGGTGGAACGAAACCACATTCTTTGGGTTCAGCCGAAAATGAATGGGATCCTATGGGAGGAACTAGGGATGAATAAACGACAAACAGAGGAGTGTGGGTCAGTATGTCTGTGGATTAGAGGTTGAGGAATCTACTCTGAGTGAGTAGAGGAAGTTTGGAGGCTGTAGGTGGAGCGAAACCACAATGTTTGGGTTCAGCCGAAAATGAATGGGATCCTATGGGAGGAACTAGGGATGAATAAACGACAAACAGAGGAGTACGGGTCAGTATGTCTGTGGATTAGAGGTTGAGGATCTGCTCTGAGTAAGTAGAGGCAGTTTGGAGGCTGTTGGTGGAACGAAACCACATTCTTTGGGTTCAGCCGAAAATGAATGGGATCCTATGGGAGGAACTAGGGATGAATAAACGACAAACAGAGGAGTGTGGGTCAGTATGTCTGTGGATTAGAGTTGGGGACCTGCCTTGAGTGAGTACATGCAGTTTGAAGGCTGTGTGACCGAAAAATGAATAGGACCCTAGGGGGGAAAAAGAGGGATGGAAAAAAACGACAAACAGACGAGTATGAGTTGAACCAACAGTACAGTCGTGGTCGGGGGTCCGCCCTGAGTCAGTGGTATGTAAAACGGTGTCTGTCAGTCGAGCAGAAGTTCAGTAGATTGGTGTGGATGTTTCCATCCTATTCATTCTCAATGGGGAAAAAAATTTTGGGAAAATAACGGTTGTTTTCCGGAATCCATGTATCCGATCGAAAACCTGTATACAAGTTTGAATAATACAATCCGACCGGACAATCTGGAGTTGGAACGAAGTTGATATTTGGAAAACTGTGGGACCTTAACAAGACGTCTTGATCAGATATTATGAATGCAGTGATGTAGAGTACCGGCGCTTCCATTGCTTGAATGTAGCTTGTAAATAAACATTTTTATTTAAAAATTGAGAAATTATTTAGTTTTTTTAGCTCACAGACAAACAAATGTGATGTTTTGGGATTTTAGATCGAATGAAGGTTTGAAATATTGAAAAATGTATCAAAACCCTAGTGCAACCCATGAAAGTTAGCGAGGCAGGAGCAAGTTCAAACGACTGGCCTTGTTTTCCTGAGCTGCTTTTAAACAGACGACTGAATCGACTGGACTATAAAAAAGCAATTTGTGTCTAAATCAGAATCCGATTTATTGACCAAGTATATTGACACACACAGGCAATTTGGTTTCAGTAGTTTGTGTCACTATAGTATTATATCCAGTACATATACTATGTACACAGACAATAAACAATATACAGTGTACACTACCAGTCAAAAGTTTGGATATACCAAACTGAATATATATATTTTTATGGCTATAAAGACTATAAAGACATTAGATCTGAATGTGTTGAGAGACGAGTTTAAATAGTAAAGTTGAAGCCCATGTACCAAGATATCTCTAAAACAAACATTTGAGTGTATTTAAATGTAAAAATGAGAATATATATTTTAATAAGAGCTATAAAACCCCCAAACCTGTTTATCAGAACAAGATCTCAGCATCTACACTATCTTCTTCAGTCCTGTTAGAGAAGCAGCTCATGTGGCTCCTCATGAAGCTGCTGGTCAGAATGTTCAAAGTATGTAAACCTGCATCAGAGCAAATGAGCTCATTTCTAAAAGACCCTCTAAACATTCTTTAAACACAACCAGATGTTTTATTCTGCTCCAGGAATAATTCCATACCGACTATTCTATAGTTCTGATCTCTTCACACTTATTCACTATTATTATTACTATTAATCCAAATTTTTGACTGACAGTGGATTAACCAAAGGAATTGACAGCGATTATTGTTTGTGGCAGAGTGCTAATGAGTGAATTTTTGCCATCAGTGAACAACAGGTGGTGTACTTATCGCTACTGGAGGATTTTATAAAATAAATATTCACTATTTTTCACTAATATTATTATTACTACTACTAATATTATTACTACTATTAATATAGTACAAATAAGAACAACCTGGATAGGTGTCTCAAACTTTTGACTGATACTGCACAGTATATAAGCTATATGCAGACTATATGAGGAGTCATATCAGTGTGCAGGTTATTTACTGATTATTTATTATTAAATTATTTGTTTTTAAGTTGTTTTTTTAAACGCTATAGAAAAAACGAATTGCTAAACTTATTAACTGAAATCCGTTTCTCTCATAACTACACGGTGAACAGTTAGATGTCATTGTTTTGAAGTTAAATGTGTCCTAATGTCTAAAAATCAGTGTGAAACATGAAGAACTGTCAGTGCCTCAACAGATTTTCTGCAGTTTAATAAACATTTTTTGTGTTTTAATGAAAAACATGATGATTATATGCGTATACGACTGTTGAAAGCTGTGTTTGTTAGTCATGGTCTGGCAAAATGAGCTAAAACTGTCAGTACTGACATATGTGTTTGCTTTGGTTTGAGTTATGATTGTTTTGGTAGTGACTAAATGGAAGGCTCCGTCATTAGTTTTACTAAAATTTGCATAATTGTGGTTTACAGTCTCTCAGAGAAAAAGGATTTTACTCTGAAGTCCAAAATCAGTGAACAGTGTTTTTTCAGAGTTGATAGAAGGTTCTGTATAACCAACACTGCCAAAGCAAACGTAGGAAGAGCTGCCAGTCGTATGGTGTCAGTGTGCAGCAGACCTCATAATTCATATATTTTGGGGGGAATGTATATGTAAGACAAAACATTTTTTTAAAATTAAAATCAAGTTATTCTTTTTTCTGTAAACAAACAAAAACATGCTTTAATATAAAAAATCTATTTATTTTTTCTGTAGACAAACAAAAATACATTTTTAATATGAAAATTCATTTATTTGTTCTGGAGACATACAAATAAAATAGGTTTTAATATAAAAATTCAGTTTATTTTTTCTGTAGAAATAAAAATAAAATATGTTTCAATATAAAAATTCTGTTTTTTTTCTGTAGACATATTAAAAACATGTTTTAATATAAAAAATATTTTTTTTCTGTATACATACAAAAACATGTTTTAATATAAAAATTTTGTTTATTCTTTCTGTAAACATACAAATAAACATGTTTTAATATAAAAAAATCAGTTTATTCTTTCTGTAGACGTACAAAAACACATGTTTTAATATAAAAGTTCAGTTTATTCTTTCTGTAGATATACAAAAACACGTGTTTTAATATAAAAATCAGTTTATTCTTTCTGTACACATACAAAAACACATGTTTTAATATAAAAGTTCAGTTTATTCTTTCTGTAGGCATAAAAAACACGTTTTAATATAAAAATTCAGTTTATTCTTTCTGTACACATACAAAAACACATGTTTTAATATAAAAATTCTGTTTATTCTTTCTGTACACATACAAAAACACATGTTTTAATATAAAAATTCACATAATAAATATATAAAAATACCAAAATTCATTAAAAAATGTTTTTGGCTGAACTTTTTGTTATAAAAGTTAAATTGTCTATAAACAAACATAAACATTTTTCTTATAAACAATCTTTTTTTTTCCTGTAAACCCTAAAATGCAGTCACATCCATTCTGGCAGTCCTGGTCACATGTACTGAAACTTTTGTCACATTATCAGATTTCATGTTTTTCATTCAAGCCGTTGTTTCATGAGCGCGTCGCTCAGCTCGGCTGTTTCAGTCAGACTCTGTTTTATTTGGCTGAGAATTTATGATGGAATCTGATTTTATGTAATGACGGATCAGCTGGTGTGTCAGCGGCTGTAGCAGGTGTACGTCACGCCCGGCACACGCAGGAGAACAGCACTCTGACACTAACGGGAGAAGACCAGACGAGCGGCGTGACAGGTTTATTAGACTTCACACGCGTTCACTGAGAGATTTATAGAGACATTACTCCACGTTCATCTGTTTTCCTCCCCTTCCCAGATATTCCTAGTTGAACATAATTGACGTATGGTCTGGTTTATTCAGCTGCGTTCTGCTGCGCGCGCAGATACACCGCAGCACCAGGCCCGGCGCTGAACGTCTCGTTTGCTGAAGGTACATTTAGACGCTGTTTGTTTAATTTGCGTAATCAATGTGTTTGTTACTTCAACAAACACTCTCTTTAATCACGGGCAATTTTAAAAGTTATTTAAATTCTAATTCAGCAATTAGCCGGCGAGCCGCAAGTCCAATTAATCTTAATGCAACGTAGCTCCCATTACAGAGGAAATTAATTATCAAGCCTTTCAGCTTCTCTTCATTGTTTGTTTGGTTTTGTTCTTTTATCTCTGAAGAACATTTCTGATGAATCTTTCATTAGCGGGCGCGCGAGCCGCCTCTCAGGGCCGGGCCGGCTGCGTGCTCGGGTTGAAAGCTGACCGGGTCTCTGTGTTCAATGCAGATTTGCCGCTGGTGAACCTCTCGGTGGAGCCGCAGCCCATCCTGGAAGGAAATCTGGTGAAGTTCCACTGCTCGGCCAAGGCCAACCCACCGGTCACTCACTACAGGTCAGCTCTCTCAGACGCACACCCTGCATACACATACATAACACATACATACGCACACATACACATACATACACATACATACTCTTACATACACATACATACACACACATACACACTCACACATACACATACATACACACACATACTCATACATACTCATACACACACATACACACTCACACATACACATACATACACATACATACTCATACATACACATACATACATATACATACTCATACATACTCATACATACACATACATACTCATACATACTCATACATACACATACATACACATACATACTCATACATACACATACATACACATACATACTCATACATACGCATACATACTCATACATACACATACATACACATACATACTCATACATACACATACACACTCACACATACACATACATACACATACATACTCATACATACACATACATACTCATACATACTCATACATACACATACATACACATACACACTCACACATACACATACATACACATACATACTCATACATACACATACACACTCACACATACACATACATACACATACATACTCATACATACACATACATACACATACATACTCATACATACTCATACATACTCATACATACTCATACATACACATACATACTCATACATACACATACATACACATACATACACATACATACTCATACATACACATACATACACATACATACTCATACATACTCATACATACACATACACACTCACACATACACATACATACACATACATACACATACATAACACATACATACACACACATACACATACATACTCATACATACACATACATACACATACACACTCACACATACACATACATACTCATACATACTCATACATACACATACATACACATACACATACATACTCATACATACTCATACATACTCATACATACTCACACATACACATACATACACATACATACACATACATAACACATACATACACACACATACACATACATACTCATACATACTCATACATACTCATACATACTCATACATACTGATATATATACTCATACATACTCATACATACTCATACATACTGATATATATACTCATACATACTCATACATACTCATACATACTGATATATATACTCATACATACTCATACATACTCATACATACTCATACATACTCATACATACTCATACATACTCATACATACTCATACATACTCATACATACTCATACATACACATACATACTCATACATACTCATACATACACATACATACACATACATACTCATACATACTCATACATACTCATACATACTGATATATATACTCATACATACTCATACATACTCATACATACACATACATACTCATACATACACATACATAACACATACATACACACACATACACATACATACTCATACATACACATACATACACATACATACTCATACATACACATACATACTCATACATACTCATACATACACATACATACACATACATACTCATACATACTCATACATACACACACATACACATACATACTCATACATACACATACATACACATACATACTCATACATACTCATACATACTCATACATACACATACATACTCATACATACTCATACATACACATACATACACATACATACACATACATAACACATACATACACACACACACATACATACTCATACATACACATACATACACATACATACTCATACATACTCATACATACACATACATACACATACATACTCATACATACTCATACATACACATACATACACATACATACACATACATACACATACATAACACATACATACACACACATACACATACATACTCATACATACACATACATACTCATACATACTCATACATACTGATATATATACTCATACATACTCATACATACTGATATATATACTCATACATACTCATACATACTGATATATATACTCATACATACTCATACATACTCATACATACACATACATACTCATACATACTCATACATACTCATACATACACATACACACTCACACATACACATACATACACATACATACTCATACATACACATACATACACATACATACTCATACATACACATACATACACATACATACTCATACATACACATACATACTCATACATACACATACATACTCATACATACACATACATACTCATACATACACATACATACACATACATATACACATACATACACATACATACACATACATACTCATACACACTCACACATACACATACATACACATACATACTCATACATACACATACACATATATACACATACACACTCACACATACACATACATACACATATACACACATACATACACATATATACACATACATACACATATATACACATATATACACATACATACACATACATACACATACATACTCATACACACTCACACATACACATACATACACATACATACTCATACATACACATACACATATATACACATACACACTCACACATACACATACATACACATATACACACATACATACACATATATACACATACATACACATATATACACATATATACACATACATACACATACATACACATACATACACATACACATATATACACATACACACTCACACATACACATACACATATATACACATACACACTCACACATACACATACATACACATACATACTCATACATACACATACATACTCATACATACACATACATACACATACATACACATACATACACACACATACACATACATACACATACATACTCATACATACACATACATACTCATACATACACATACATACTCACACATACACATACATACTCATACATACACATACATACACATACATACACATATATACACATACATACACATACATACTCACACATACACATACATACACATACATACACATACATACTCATACATACACATACATACACATACATACTCATACATACACATACATACACATACATACTCATACATACACACACATACACACACATACACATACATACACATACATACACATACACACTCACACATACACATACATACACACACATACATACTCATACATACACATACATACACATACATACACATATATACACATACATACACATACATACTCACACATACACATACATACACATACATACACATACATACTCATACACACACATACACACACATACACATACACATACATACACATATATACTCATACATACACATACATACACATACATACTCATACATACACATACACACACATACATACACATACATACACATACACACACATACATACACATACATACACATACATACACATACATACTCACACATACACATACATACACACACATACACACACATACACATACATACACATACACACACATACATACACATACATACTCATACATACACACACATACACATACATACACATACATACACATACACACACATACATATACATATACTCTCTCTCTTCTCACCCTCTTGCTGTCTCATGCATTCTTGGTCTTTTTCTTTGTCTCTCCTTCTCCATTTTATTCTCTTTTTTTCTTTCTTTTTGTGTCTCTATTACTGTCTTTCTGTTTCTCTCTCTTTCTCTTTTATCTACTTTTTGCTCGGTATGTCTGTCCCTCCTTTTCCTTTCTGTCTCTTTCCCTCTTTTTCCCTCCTTTTCTCTTTCCTCCCTTTTTCCTTTTTCTCTCTAGCTCTCTGTCCCCTCCCCCTCAGCTTCCCATTCTTTTCTGTTTTCTCCTCTCTTCCCTCTCTTTCGTCTCTGTCTCCGTGTGTCTGTTTTTGTGTCCTGCGTTTGTTCCTCTTTGTCTTTCTTCTCTCTCCCTCTCTCGCTTTCTTCTCCCTCCCCACCACTTTTTCTCTTCTCTTTCTTTTTTCACTCTACCCTCTGCTCCCCCTCTCCCCTTTTTTTCTCTCTCTCTCTCTCTCTCTGTTTTTTATGAGTGTTGTTTATTGATCTGTACATATTTTAACCTGTTGTGGTGTATCTGGGGGTCCGCGCCGGCTTCCTCATCATAAGCAGTCACACTGGGGCCGGCAAGGTTTCAGTTCAGCCGCGAGTCAAACTCACCTGAGCCCTCAGCTGCAGGCCCATTGATTATTAATGAAAGCCGGGCGAGAGGGGCCTGACACGCATCAGGGCCGACTGCCCGGGCCGAGGAAGCACCCACCAATCACGGGCCGGAGCCGCAAGACCCTCCAAACCCTCCTAGGCTTGTGTGTTGGCCCTGTATTTCCTCTGTTGCACTGCGGTAGGACTGCAGATGAGCGAGTATGTCGGGGATACACAAGCGAAGCACGCAGGGCCCGATACAGCGGCACATCATCACTCCTCTGTATCCGAACACTCTCTCACTCTCTCTCTCTCTCTCACTTCGCTCACTCTGCTGTTCCCGAGCACACGCTGGAGGAATCCTCGTGCCGCGGAAGCGCTGCGTTAATAATAACTGACTCCTTCCGTTTAATTATGACAATAAGAAAAAATTAATTATTGATGGCAGGAGGAAGGCCTCTTGGGCATTCTCCCCATGTTCAAAGGGGATTAGGCTGTGGAAACGAAAACAAGAGGAAGGATTTTGTTCGCTCCCCAATATCATATTCATGCACATTTTTTGTTTACATGAATATTTGAATTCGCTTAAAAGACGAGCGTTTCTGGAGACGCCGCGCCGCCGCGTCCCACATTACGTACAGAAGCGAGCCAGTCAGCGTCCCGTTTAGCCACAGATCGGCTTGCTGGTATCTCGATTAGAGGAAACTACGCAGTCCTAATAGAGCGCTCGCTCGGCGCCGCGAGGTTGGGTGCGGAAGCAGCAGTGAGCAGGCAGGGGATTAGATTAGGTTCACGATGAAGGCAAAGTGGATTCGGTTCCCGAGCCTGGCAGCGGTCCGAGGGAGCGGGGACCGGCGTGTGAAATTGTGATGTAGCGCGGGGAAAATGCTTGGCGACAAAGACGCTTCGCTAAGAGTTTCTTTCTTTTCAGCTCAGAAACTCGGGCCTTTCTTTGAGGGTTAACCTTGGTCCCCTACCTTGAAATGAAAGCTCCCTTCAACAATACAGCTGTGTTGAGTAAAAGGCAAGTCGAGCACCAGAGCCAAAGCGGAAGGAGAGGATAAGCAACAGCAGAAACTTCAGTGGAATAATCTGGCCCCTTATATGGAGACAGTCTGTGAGTTCTGTCTCTCGCCGAGGAGGACCGGACTGATACGAACTTTCTGTGACCAAGGACAGATAAAGGATAGTCTGGGCCCTTGGGCAAAGTGTTGCCCCCCCCCTAACCTTTGCCCCTCATGTTTAAGGGCCCTCTAATGGTATGCCCTGCTCTTCTCTAGAGCCCTCTAGTAGGGGCTCTCATAACCAGGGCCCTCTAAAATTATGCCCCCCACTTTCCTAGGACCTCTATTAGCCAGAAGTCGAAGTCAGAGCACAACGCCTCGTCCATTTTCATAAGGGCCCCCAAAAGCATGGCTAGGGCCCCCAAGAGGCCCTGGAGTCAAAGTCCCTAAAAGTCAGAAGATCCTTAAAATGAAGGGCCCTCAGAAATAAAAATAATAAATATCATAAAGGCTGTGTTATGTAATCAAAGGTGTCAAAAGTATTCACGTTCATTACTCAGGTAGAAGTACAGATACTTGGGTTTAAATATACTTCTGTAGAAGTTGAAGTATCGACTCAAGCTTTTTACTTTTTTTTAAAAGTTCTGCTTTTAAAACTACTTAAAGTATAAAAGTAAAAGTAATGTAAGTAAAAAATGCCATTAAGGACAAAAGCTTAGTCCGCACCACAGGGGTCTATAGTGCTCTAGCCCACCTCCCCAAAACCCCATTCTTCTAAAAGCCATAATGACTATAATGTTATATTAAAATGTTAATGTTGATAAATTTGGGATGCGCTAGGCTTCCTGTTTCAGCTCATATACATCCATTAAACATGAATGTAGTTTAGTACAATGTAAATATATTAAAGAAGCATATCTGTTACTACTGAACATTAACATGTGTTTCATGGAGCAGAAGATATGATGACTAGTTGTCTATAAGTATTGTAATGAAGTCAAACTTCAAAGAGATGTTATCAATAATCTTTACTGGGATGTAAATGTAGATGAATGAAAACAAGTAAATGTAAGGAGTGAAAGTATATATAACCAAAATTTCTACTTAAGTATTTGTACTTCGTTACCTGACACCTCCGTATGTAATATGGCAAGGGTGTAGAATTAGCGTGGACTGAAGTGGCGCGTCCCCACCGATATCCAGCGATTATTGAATCGTCCCCACCAATAGGGCTAAATCAAGTTCTCTACTCGAGTCATACGGTCAGTGTGATTGGCTGTGTCTTTCCCTGCTGTCACGTGAGGCTCTGTAGCTACGTTTGGTTTTTAGCAGCACCAAAACTGGAAGGAAAGCTTTCCAGTCATATGTGAGACTCACTGTGTAAGACTGAGGAGCAATGTGGGAGACACATGGGAGGCAAAAGCGAGTGAGGACGGAAGAAGGAGCTGTAATGGCGAGTCTTTCAGTTGTTGTGGCTTTTACACTACATGACTGATCAGCGACACTTGCTCACCAATTACACGACTTTCACTCTGGGCGAACCGCCCACTCATCTGGCTGCTGTCCAAAAACATGTGAACGGTGACACGGTCCTGTCTCTACGTGATCCCATTGGCTGTAGCTAGACGCTGCTGTTGACTCACAGTCGCCGACTGGCCTAGATATTAAACATGCTTACATTTACATTTACGGCATTTAGCAGACGCTCTTATCCAGAGCGACTTAGAGAAGTGCTTAGTGTTCAGTTAGAGTATGAATCTCTATCTAGTACAAACAGGTTTAAGTCCAAACTACTCTTATACTCAAACACTGCTATAAACACAGAGCCAGTGCTGATACCTAGAAAAAAGACAATGCAATACCTAGCAAGACTGGAACACCTACAGAGAAGAGAACAAATACAAGACTACATACAGTACAAGAGCAATACTTATCCAGTGCTCCTAGAAGATCAAGTGCAGTTACAGTTTATACCAGTACTTTAGTATATTAGTGATTATAAGTGCTTTACAAAGAGATAGGTCTTCAGTCTGCGTTTGAAGACCGCAGACAGATGCTAGATGTTTACCGGGCGTCTGTGATTAGTCGCCGACCACTCGGCGATGGCTCGGTGAGCGTCTTTCAGTAGTTCAGTAGAGGTTTTTGTCGTTGATCTACAAAAAACAGTCGGCGACTGAAAAACCAGGTTAAAATCGTGTAGTGTGAACTAGACATCAGTTCCATTAAGTCTAGTTCATTGAGTCCATCATGATAACGTTAATGACGATGCTCGGCTTTGGTGCTCAGCATCCAGCAGGCTAATATAGTCTGTAGCTGTGAATACCAAGCAGTCTTCTACTGTTATTAATGTTAATGTATATGAGATGTCAACTGCTCTACGGCTGAAGTAGTGCTGATGAGTGTTTAGATGTAAACTCACTGTTTACTGGTTTAAACTGGTTAAACGGGTCTGTGCTGTAGTTTAATTGAGACATTAAGAAAGATTGAATTGTTTTCTGGGATTGTTACTTTGGTTTTTGTGGACAGCAGTGGCAGGGGGGCGTAGTCTGACCACATAGATTCATAGGTCTCCACCAATGTCAAGAGCAAACCTACGCCCTTGTAATCTGGTCATGTTTAGGTAAACAGCAGATCACTGTCACTTGGTGGGTGGTGGGTGGTGGAGCTCCTTCAGTTTGGTGTAACCCGTCTTTCTTTTGATCGGATATTTTCTCTACTAATCATAGTGCTTTGTGTTCAGCCCGTATAGCTCTAATATTAGTGAGCGCGCTGGGAGTGTCAGCTTAACACTCTCTAGAAATAGTGACAAACAAGCATGAACTCAGGTCCTCAGGAGCGAATGCAAATGTTGCCACTCAGATCAGATTGCTCCAGTTTTAGCTTCCGTACACCGGCTTCCAATTCATTACAGGCAGAGTTTCATTGTTTGCACAGGTACATGTGAAGTACAAGCCTTACAGGTTAATGAGGTCATCGGCAACATCAAAGGATGTTGTGCTTAAAAGAAAACTCAGGCTTTTATTTTGTCTGGAAGGGTAGCATTGTTTTGTTGACAGGTTAGTAACACAGTTCTCACTGATCAACATGTCAACAATACAGCCCCAATTGGTTGACTAGTCAGGAACACTGCCTCTGATTGGTTGAGAAGTCAGTAACACTGCCTCTGATTGGTTGAGAAGTCAGGAACACTGCCTCTGATTGGTTGAGAAGTCAGTAACACTGCCTCTGATTGGTTGAGAAGTCAGGAACACTGCCTCTGATTGGTTGAGAAGTCAGGAACACTGCCTCTGATTGGTTGAGAAGTCAGGAACACAGCCTCTGATTGGTTGAGAAGTCAGGAACACTGCCTCTGATTGGTTGAGAAGTCAGGAACACTGCCTCTGATTGGTTGAGAAGTCAGGAACACTGCCTCTGATTAGTTGACAAGTCATTAAAACAGGCTCTGATTGGTTGACAAGTCAGGAACACTGCCTCTGATTGGTTGAGAAGTCTGGAACACTACCTCTGATTGGTTGAGAAGTCTGGAACACTGCCTCCGTTTGGTTGACAAGTCAGAAACACGCCCTCCCATTACATTATTGAAGATACAAGTTCTGCTCCAGCAGCTTGGACATGCTTACCCTATAAGCTCCTACTGGATCTCTGAGGATCATCTCACTTCTCATCGTTCCACATGGGTTAAACAAAAGTGTGACCATCATCACGTGCACTGCGGGCGCTTCTACCTGACAGATCGATGGGAACTCACTCTCAGCCGGTATTGCGATACCTCAGCCGGGCCCCCGTGTCTGGAGCACTCGGAGGGCTGAAAGTGGGCCATAGGTAGAAGGTGAGTCAGACGCGCTCACTTCTTTCTTGCCGGTGAATGGAAGTGCGCGCCAGATCCCTCCAGGGTTTTCTTGTCACCGTCGGTGTCGGAGGCTTTGTTTCGAGGCAAATTTGTCATCTCCGCTTCCCTCGTTCGTCACTTCAGGAGCGTCTGATGGAAAAGAGCCTCCGTTCGGCTGGGCGCAGCAGCAGCAGCAGGTTTGAAGCGAGCATGTGGGTTTAATGCATGCCGTCAGTGGGCATCAGCTTCTCCTCGACTGATTGTTTGTTTTGGCATGGGGGTCCCGAGGGAGATAGCATGTGCCACCCAGCATTTTCGTCTCCGCGCGCACAGACACGGCGACAGACAGGAGCCATCAATATCTTAAAAAGCCAAACGACTTCCTTTCTGCAGCAGTTATGTCTCGTTAGGACGTTCAAAGCGCTCGGCGGCGTGGATATACAATCAGCGCTGAATAATTCAGCCGCGTTTTTGGAAAAGGGATGCACAACAGACGCCCGTGCCGATCCGTTTGAGCCGCTTTGCCGTTCCGGAGCCGGAGCTGGGCGACTAAAGGCTTATTGAATTTTGAATTACAGCGTTCGCGGCGTCACCCGGCTCCTGCGCTCGTCCTTGTCTTACTGGCTGCGCCGTTGACTGACACCCTCACTGCGGGACCCCGAGTGATTTAGATGAAGCTGTGTTTACTTCTCGCTCCTCTTTTCTCCTCTCGTGAGATCAAGTTGTCAGAGCCCTTCAGAGCGAGAGAGCCCGTTGCTTTTAGAAGGCGCCGAAATCTGGCCTACATAGTTTCCGCAGTTCAAGCGCGCCGGGAATCGTTCGGAGCGGATACGGCTATCAGGACGCACGCTCCCTAATTCCTCGTAGCATTCCGGGTCTGATTCAATTAAACGAAGGCAGCAATGCATTTAAATGTCAGAAATCCATGTAATCACTTGGCCGCATTTCCCTCTTTTTCAGAGCTGATGGGAAGCTTTACAATAACATCATAAACAGCTTACGCCGATATGATGAAATTGAATTTCGCTAGAGAGATGAAAGAAGTTCTTGTCTCGCTGCTTTGATTTAAAAATGATTTAAAAAGAAGTACAGGTGACCTCTTGGAAGTGTGTTTGATGAATGGTCACCTCAGTTACTGCCAGGTTTTACTGGGGGAACATACTGCTTGGCGGTGTTGAAACAGATGTTAATCAACCACTAAATAAATTAATGCATCTCCAACTTTGTTTGCTATATATACACTACCACTCAAAAGTTTAGAATCACTTTAGAATTTTATTTCATTCACAAACAATATTGTCCATTTCATAATTAATGTAAGTGTATCAGATGATTTTTAAAGAATAAAAATGTTTGTATTAAAGTCTATTTTTGTATAGAGGCTTATTTTACATATAGTCCTATTATCAGTAATTCTCAGTCCTCTGTCTAAATCTCCTGGTACGGCCACCAATCCAAGTTAAGGATGGTATTGGACTAATTGGTTGTTAGGACACTCTTGCTCAATTGTGATGCACAGCTGAAAAACATTCTACTAATAAGTGAGTATAAAAGGGAGAACAACATTCTAGGTTAGTTTAGTATCTGAAGATCAGCAGTTGATGGCTTGCTGACCGACTCAAAATGACCAGAAAGAAACAACTTTCTTTAGAGACCCGTCAGTTCATTGTTGTGTTAAGGAAGAAGATACTCCATTAAAACAAGAACATTTCACTGTGATCCCAAACTTTTGACTGGTAGTGTAGCTGTATTGCCAGCAACTACACTGTTGATTGTTGCTAATAAATCAGTTGAATCACGGTGGTGTAGTGGTTAGTATGGTGGTGTAGTGGTTAGTATGGTGGTGTAGTGGTTAGTACGGTGGTGTAGTGGTTAGTATGGTGGTGTAGTGGTTAATACGGTGGTGTAGTGGTTAGTATGGTGGTGTAGTGGTTAGTACGGTGGTGTAGTGGTTAGTATGGTGGTGTAGTGGTTAGTATGGTGGTGTAGTGGTTAGTACGGTGGTGTAGTGGTTAGTATGGTGGTGTAGTGGTTAGTATGGTGGTGTAGTGGTTAGTACGGTGGTGTAGTGGTTAGTATGGTGGTGTAGTGGTTAGTACGGTGGTGTAGTGGTTAGTACGGTGGTGTAGTGGTTAGTACGGTGGTGTAGTCGTTAGTACGGTGGTGTAGTCGTTAGTACGGTGGTGTAGTCGTTAGTATGGTGGTGTAGTGGTTAGTATGGTGGTGTAGTCGTTAGTATGGTGGTGTAGTGGTTAGTATGGTGGTGTAGTCGTTAGTACGGTGGTGTAGTCGTTAGTACGGTGGTGTAGTGGTTAGTATGGTGGTGTAGTGGTTAGTACGGTGGTGTAGTGGTTAGTACGGTGGTGTAGTCGTTAGTACGGTGGTGTAGTCGTTAGTACGGTGGTGTAGTGGTTAGTATGGTGGTGTAGTGGTTAGTACGGTGGTGTAGTGGTTAGTACGGTGGTGTAGTGGTTAGTACGGTGGTGTAGTCGTTAGTACGGTGGTGTAGTGGTTAGTATGGTGGTGTAGTGGTTAGTATGTTGGTGTAGTGGTCAGTATGGTGGTGTAGTGGTCAGTACGGTGGTGTAGTGGTTAGTATGGTGGTGTAGTGGTCAGTATGTTGGTGTAGTGGTCAGTATGGTGGTGTAGTGGTCAGTACGGTGGTGTAGTGGTTAGTACGGTGGTGTAGTAGTTAGTATGGTGGTGTAGTGGTTAGTACGGTGGTGTAATGGTTAGTATGGTGGTGTAGTGGTTAGTATGTTGGTGTAGTGGTTAGTATGGTGGTGTAGTTAGTATGGTGGTATAGTGGTTAGTACGGTGGTGTAGTGGTTAGTACGGTGGTGTAGTGGTTAGTACGGTGGTGTAGTAGTTAGTACGGTGGTGTAGTGGTTAGTACGGTGGTGTAGTGGTTAGTATGGTGGTGTAGTGGTTAGTATGGTGGTGTAGTAGTTAGTATGATGGTGTAGTGGTTAGTACGGGTGGTGTAGTGGTCAGTACGGTGGTGTAGTGGTTAGTATGGTGGTGTAGTGGTTAGTATGGTGGTGTAGTGGTTAGTATGGTGGTGTAGTGGTTAGTACGGTGGTGTAGTGGTTAGTACGGTGGTGTAGTGGTTAGTATGGTGGTGTAGTGGTTAGTACGGTGGTGTAGTGGTTAGTATGGTGGTGTAGTGGTTAGTATGGTGGTGTAGTGGTTAGTATGGTGGTGTAGTGGTTAGTACGGTGGTGTAGTGGTTAGTATGGTGGTGTAGTGGTTAGTATGGTGGTGTAGTGGTTAGTATGGTGGTGTAGTGGTTAGTATGGTGGTGTAGTGGTTAGTACGGTGGTGTAGTGGTTAGTATGGTGGTGTAGTGGTTAGTATGGTGGTGTAGTAGTTAGTACGGTGGTGTAGTGGTTAGTACGGTGGTGTAGTGGTTAGTACGGTGGTGTAGTGGTTAGTATAGTGGTGTAGTGGTTAGTATGGTGGTGTAGTGGTTAGTATAGTGGTGTAGTGGTTAGTATGGTGGTGTAGTGGTTAGTATAGTGGTGTAGTAGTTAGTACGGTGGTGTAGTGGTTAGTACGGTGGTGTAGTGGTTAGTACGGTGGTGTAGTGGTTAGTATGGTGGTGTAGTGCTTAGTATAGTGGTGTAGTGGTTAGTATGGTGGTGTAGTGGTTAGTACGGTGGTGTAGTAGTTAGTACGGTGGTGTAGTGGTTAGTATAGTGGTGTAGTGGTTAGTATGGTGGTGTAGTGGTTAGTATGGTGGTGTAGTGGTTAGTATAGTGGTGTAGTGGTTAGTATAGTGGTGTAGTAGTTAGTATGGTGGTGTAGTGGTTAGTACGGTGGTGTAGTAGTTAGTACGGTGGTGTAGTGGTTAGTATAGTGGTGTAGTGGTTAGTATGGTGGTGTAGTGGTTAGTATGGTGGTGTAGTGGTTAGTATGGTGGTGTAGTGGTTAGTATAGTGGTGTAGTGGTTAGTATCGTGGTGTAGTGGTTAGTATGGTGGTGTAGTGGTTAGTATGGTGGTGTAGTGGTTAGTACGGTGGTGTAGTAGTTAGTATGGTGGTGTAGTGGTTAGTATGGTGGTGTAGTGGTTAGTATGGTGGTGTAGTGGTTAGTACGGTGGTGTAGTGGTTAGTACGGTGGTGTAGTGGTTAGTACGGTGGTGTAGTGGTTAGTACGGTGGTGTAGTGGTTAGTATGGTGGTGTAGTGGTTAGTATAGTGGTGTAGTGGTTAATATGGTGGTGTAGTGGTTAGTATGGTGGTGTAGTGGTTAGTACGGTGGTGTAGTGGTTAGTACGGTGGTGTAGTGGTTAGTATAGTGGTGTAGTGGTTAGTATGGTGGTGTAGTGGTTAGTACGGTGGTGTAGTGGTTAGTATGGTGGTGTAGTGGTTAGTACGGTGGTGTAGTGGTTAGTACGGTGGTGTAGTGGTCAGTATGGTGGTGTAGTGGTCAGTATGGTGGTGTAATGGTTAGTACGGTGGTGTAGTGGTCAGTACGGTGGTGTAGTGGTTAGTATGGTGGTGTAGTGGTCAGTACGGTGGTGTAGTGGTTAGTATGGTGGTGTAGTGGTTAGTACGGTGGTGTAGTGGTTAGTATAGTGGTGTAGTGGTTAGTATGGTGGTGTAGTGGTTAGTATGGTGGTGTAGTGGTTAGTATGGTGGTGTAGTGGTTAGTATGGTGGTGTAGTGGTTAGTATGGTGGTGTAGGGGTTAGTAGTGTAGTGGTTCGGTGTGGAGTGTGTATGTTCTCTCTGATGTTAGGTTAATCACTCTAAACTGCCCGTAGGTGTGTGTGTGTGTGTGAGTGTGTTGGCCATGTGATGGACTGGCGACCTGTCCATGATGTACCCCGCCTTCACCCAATGATGCTGGGATTGGCTCCAGCCTCCCCCCCATGACCCCGACTAGTGGGATAAAGTGCCAGATAATGGATAAATGTATGGATGGATGGATATATGTATATATGAATATACTTTACTTTCAATGTAAGTCAATGGAACTAGAATTTTTTCCTAGCTATTTTGGAGTGTTTCTATTGGATCCCATTCATCATCAAATTTTCACACAACAGATACATGTTTTGTATTGGACAGCAACAATATATATATATATATATATACAGATATATGAGCGCCTTTTGCTCTCACTTCTTCTCTGGCCTACTTTTAAAGATCTCTTTTTTTCCTTCTCGCCGGTAGAACATGATTAACAGGAGAAATTAGCCCACCGTTGTAATTCCTCACATCTCTTTCCTCCCTTTTCCGCGAGGCTCCGAACCCCACAGGACGTGCGCCGATGCAGAAGGAGGCTGTTGTTTGATATCTCAGACGGAGCACACATCAAATACGCGGAATAGAATTTAATCTGGCCAGCTTCATTTCATCATCTTAACGCGGGACCCATTTGTTTTGCCTTCGTAAAGCACAAACAATGGTCCATCTGCCGCACGCTTGATCCGGCTCTAACCGGGCCGTAGCCGGTGGCGACGCTGGTCCTTTTTATGCTCCAATTTATATTTCCCTATAATGACGGCAGCATCAAAGTGGGGCGAGCGGCGGAGGCAGCGCGTGAGCACCTCGTAATGGGTGTTCTTTTATGCCCGTCCTCCGGAAGACGTGCTCGGGCGACGGCAAGAAAATGAAAAGGCGCGCACGCAAAAAACGCTGTACCGCAAATGACATTAGACGCCACGGACGCCGCTTTTGTTGTTTCAGAGCACCATGCAAATGAGAGACGATCACAATGATATGCCTGCGAAGAAGCATCTCCTTCCAGAAGCCTTTCATCTGCAGAGGCTCCGGCTTTCAGAGCGCCTGTCAGGCTTCCAGCCCGCATGTCTTCCCTACTCTCTCTCACTCTTCTCTCTCTTCTCTCAGGTGGGCCAAAGGCGGCAGCGCCATCAGAGACGTGCTGGGGGACAGCTACGAGGTGGTGGTGGACCACTCCTTCTTCACCGAGCCCGTCTCCTGCGAGGTGACCAACGCCCTGGGCAGCACCAACATCAGCCGCAACGTGGACGTGTACTGTGAGTTCACTGTGACGCTCAGTCCACAGTTTCTCACTTCACCTCAAACATGATCAGCCAGTTTACACATATGTACACTCCTCAGCCTCACTCTGACTGCCAGGGCTCTCCAGGCACCTCACAACCTGACAGAGTGCCTACATGCAGTTATAGAACCAATTTGGGTTCTCAGAACAGCAGGGGGGTCCTCCAGGACCAGGGAGGATTTCTCTAACCACTACACCACCGTATTAACCACTACACCACCATACTAACCACTACACCACCATACTAACCACTACACCACCGTACTAACCACTACACCACCGTACTAACCACTACACCACCGTACTAACCACTACACCACCATACTGACCACTACACCACCATACTAACCACTACACCACCATACTGACCACCACACCACCGTACTAACCACTACACCACCATACTAACCACTACACCACCGTACTAACCACTACACCACCGTACTAACCACTACACCACTATACTAACCACTACACCACCATACTGACCACTACACCACCATACTGACCACTACACCACCATACTAACCACTACACCACCATACTAACCACTACACCACCGTACTGACCACTACACCACCATACTAACCACTACACCACCATACTAACCACTACACCACCGTACTAACCACTACACCACCATACTAACCACTACACCACCGTACTAACCACTACACCACCATACTAACCACTACACCACCGTACTAACCACTACACCATCATACTAACCACTACACCACCGTACTAACCACTACACCTCCATACTGACCACTACACCACCATACTAACCACTACACCACCGTACTAACCACTACACCACCATACTAACCACTACACCACCATACTAACCACTACACCACCGTACTAACCACTACACCTCCATACTGACCACTACACCACCATACTGACCACTACACCACCATACTAACCACTACACCACCGTACTAACCACTACACCTCCATACTGACCACTACACCACCATACTGACCACTACACCACCATACTAACCACTACACCACCGTACTAACCACTACACCTCCATACTGACCACTACACCACCGTACTAACCACTACACCACCATACTAACCACTACACCACCGTACTAACCACTACACCACCGTACTAACCACTACACCACCATACTAACCACTACACCACCATACTAACCACTACACCACTATTCTAACCACTACACCACCGTACTAACCACTACACCACCATACTAACCACTACACCACCATACTGACCACTACACCACCGTACTAACCACTACACCACTATACTAACCACTACACCATCATACTAACCACTACACCACCTTACTAACCACTACACCACCATACTAACCACTACACCACTATACTAACCACTACACCACCATACTAACCACTACACCACCGTACTAACCACTACACCACCATACTAACCACTACACCACCATACTGACCACTACACCACCGTACTAACCACTACACCACCATACTAACCACTACACCACCGTACTAACCACTACACCACCATACTGACCACTACACCACCATACTGACCACTACACCACCATACTAACCACTACACCACCATACTAACCACTACACCACCGTACTAACCACTACACCACCGTACTGACCACTACACCACCATACTAACCACTACACCACCATACTAACCACTACACCACCGTACTAACCACTACACCACCATACTAACCACTACACCACCGTACTAACCACTACATCACCATACTAACCACTACACCACCGTACTAACCACTACACCACCATACTAACCACTACACCACCGTACTAACCACTACACCATCATACTAACCACTACACCACCGTACTAACCACTACACCTCCATACTGACCACTACACCACCATACTGACCACTACACCACCGTACTAACCACTACACCACCATACTAACCACTACACCACCATACTAACCACTACACCACCGTACTAACCACTACACCTCCATACTGACCACTACACCACCATACTGACCACTACACCACCATACTAACCACTACACCACCGTACTAACCACTACACCTCCATACTGACCACTACACCACCGTACTAACCACTACACCACCGTACTAACCACTACACCACCATACTAACCACTACACCACTATACTAACCACTACACCACCATACTAACCACTACACCACCGTACTAACCACTACACCACCATACTAACCACTACACCACCATACTAACCACTACACCACCGTACTAACCACTACACCACCATACTAACCACTACACCACCATACTAACCACTACACCACCATACTAACCACTACACCACCATACTAACCACTACACCACCGTACTAACCACTACACCACCATACTAACCACTACACCACCGTACTAACCACTACACCACCATACTAACCACTACACCACCATACTAACCACTACACCACCGTACTAACCACTACACCTCCATACTGACCACTACACCACCATACTGACCACTACACCACCATACTAACCACTACACCACCGTACTAACCACTACACCACCATACTAACCACTACACCACCGTACTAACCACTACACCACCGTACTAACCACTACACCACCATACTAACCACTACACCACTATACTAACCACTACACCACCATACTAACCACTACACCACCGTACTAACCACTACACCACCATACTAACCACTACACCACCGTACTAACCACTACACCACCGTACGGTGTAAATATGGTTTTATAGTGATGTGGCATCATAGTGGATAATTTAATACACGGTAAAATAGTTTGAGAACAGATTCTCTGGTTTTAAGAGCTGTGAATATGCAGATATGTGCAGTAACAGCTGTTTCTTCTCCTTAAATGACCCACACCAAAACACACTGGGTGTTATCAGCCCCCACTACTGGAGAGTCTTCAGACTGCTACACCTGTTGGTGTAAAAGTTCCAAGTTTACATCCAAAAACGGAAGCCTTGTAGTCCTCTGGAAGTCAGTTCTGTGGGAAACTCTGGAATATTATATTTTATATTGTCTTTTTACAGTACGGCAGAATGACTGGGTCACGTTCTGGAAAACCCCACATAGAAAATCAGATTTTTTTCTTTTAAATAAAAGTTTTTCAATCTTGAGATCTTCTGATCCTCCACTATTTCTAGGCCACTGTACAAGTTGACCATTTACTATATACTTTTTTTATTTATGGGTCTGTCTTAAACCTACTGAGCTCCTACATAGGCAGCATTTTACATCATAGTATGCGCTCCTGACATGTAGCCTTATTTAGACCTGATTTTAAGGAAGCATCGAACACTTCCTAAGACAATCCCATGATGCAGTGAAGTGGTTTTAAAATGTGAGTTATTTTGATTCTCTCTGGAGTTTTAATGTGTTTCTGGTCATATAATCACACAAAACAGTATTTTATTATCAACTCTGTAACGAGTCCTTCACCATTTAGCAGTTTCATACTACTTAGACACTCACAGGGTTTGAGACAGAGCCTATACGTGCCTATATGTTTATAGGTAACAGTGGGTCAATATATGGATGAACATAAGCAGGTCTAATTTGTGGCTAGTTTGGTTTTAGACGAGTCTAATCATTCAGGACAGTTTAGATTTGGAGCGGTTGGTACAGGTTGAGTTTCTTGAGAGCTGCGTTGTAGCTGTAGTGCTGAACTAGAGCAGCAGGCGTGTCGAGGCTGATCAGTTACAGTGTGGGTGACCGGGAAATTGTGTGAATTAGATTTTTTTCTCCAAACTGCCTTATTCACCAGGTCCGGGGCGGCTCGTCCTGGGCAGCTGGTCCATCCAGCCTTCACCTAAGCATGAGTCAAGCATCTTGCATTGTTTTTCCCTGTTGTTCCACCACAATAAGCCTCTGGTGTGGAAAGGGCTCCTCAGGGAGGTAGCATGTGTTAGTGAGGGTGACTCATGCCTTGGTGGGCGCTCTTGTTGCAGTTGGACCTCGTCTGGCAGCTGAACCGCAGTCTCTGCAGGTGGACTTGGGATCTGACGCTGTCTTCAACTGCGCGTGGACGGGAAACCCCTCCCTCACCATCGTGTGGATGAAACGGGGACATGGAGTGGTACGAACAGCTGACGAATAATCCCATTAAATCTCGTTAAAGCGCCATGTTTGATTAAGCCTGTTGTATATAGACTGGTCTACCTGTTCTGAGTAATTAACACGTTCAGAGCGATGTGGAGGAAGATTGTTTATTTGTTTATGTATTTATTTTTTGTTTTAGTTACTTCCTCTTTAAGGTCAAGGCACTATTAATTCAGTAGCATATGTGGATTTGGCAAGTCCATTTCCATCAGTCATGAATAGATAAAAGTACAGTAGATGCATAATAAGTGATCTGTCGTTTGTCCAGGTGCTTAGCAACGAGAACACCCTGACCCTGAAAGCCGTGAAACAGGAGGACGCTGGGAAATACGTGTGTCGAGCCGTGGTGCCTCGGGTTGGAGTCGGGGAGAAGGAGGTGACCCTCACGGTGAACGGTAAGAGCATTTAAACTAGCCTGAAGTGTTATCAGCTCATATCCAATGTTGTTCCAGTCTGAGGCTTATTTCATTCACAGTCCAATTAAGCTATTCTTATTGGAGATGTTTCGGAGGAGATTGGATAAATACATAAGGAAGTGGATAAAAGAAAAACATACGCTTTAAACAATGATTAAAAGCTACAACCGAGACTCCTAGCAACTACCTGGAACACTGTCCCCTTTCAGATAAACAGCACCTTCATCTTCGAGATATTAAGTCAAGTCAAGTTTATTTATATAGCACTTTTTACAACGATGTTGTCTCAAAGCAGCTTTACAGAGTTTTGAAAACAGACAGTTACAACATATACCCTCCAGTGAGCAAGCCAGAGGCAAGAACACCTCCCTCAGACTGGAGGAAGAAACCTTGGGAGGAACCAGACTCACAAGGGGAGACCCGTCCTCCTCTGATCAAACAGTGTTTACAGTTTAATAAACTAAACTCCAAAGAAAAGAGTCTCTGTTTGAAATCTGGATAGCAAAGCTTTAGAAGCTGCACAGGTAGAGGCAGTCTCTGACTGAGGCAGTCTCTGACTGAGGCCGTCTATGACTGAGGCAGTCTCTGACTGAGGCCGTCTATGACTGAGGCAGTCTCTGACTAAGGCAGTCTATGACTAAGTCTTGTAAAGTGGGCGTGAGCTGAAACAGTCCCATCCTATCTCAATGCTGGTGCATCTGGATGGTGTACAGTGATGTAACTGAGGGTGTAGCAGTGGACACAGATGGACAGGAGAGCTGGCTGGTGATGGTGAGGAGGGGGCCCTGATGGTCAGTCCTCCAACAGCGTTCAACAGACAGGAGGACAGTCATTACCTCAGGAAAACATCAAGCTCCACCTTCAGACCTGAGAGGTGTTTCTGTCCATCCTTCCACTGTGAGAAGACCCCCCAGTGCTATGGGTGTGAAAGGATGTGTACCGGTTCAAGAAAGCTCCTCACTGAGAAAAGGAGATACTACAGACACATCCAACACAGAAGCTGCTCTCAGAACAGTGGACAGAGTCCAGAACCTCAATAACTACTTATATACTTTTATACAAGCCTTATAAACTGAACTTTGAAGAACACAATCAAGGAAATCTATTTTTTCTGTTCTCGTCCTGCCAGAAATAAATAGACTTGCACTCTGTGGACGTGTTGACTGAAATGCCACAAATGATGGACGGTTTCTGACCCTCGCACTAGCGCTGTACCCGCCGGAGCCCAAGCTGATACATATACAAGTATAAAGTATAAAAGCTGGGACTGAATCCAGTCTGTATTAGTAGTACAGAGAAATAAACCCATACAAACACTCCGAGTATAATATATACCTCAAATAGTGCTTCTCTCTTCTCTCCAGTGCCCGTACATCTTTTACACCATCGTCTGCCAGAGCAGATAGCATTCCTATATCACTGAGCGTCCCCAGACGATTCACAAAGCGTGATCTCTTACTAAGCTGAGGAGTGATCCAGCCTTTTCAGACCTACTCAGTATTATGTGCTGTCCAAAGAAAAACAAGTAGCTCCAAAATAGTAACTTTACAGGAGAGGCCAAAAACAGTCTTAACTTTCAATGTAAGTCTATGGAACCAGAATTGTTTCCAAGTGATTTCGGAGCATTTCTATTGGTCCATTCATCATGGAATTTTCACACCATGTAAACGGCAGCTGTTGTGTTTAAACGATGTACAAAAATGAAAATCGACAAAAGTCGAGATGCAGTGATTTGCTGCATGTATTGCATACAGTTCATTACCACACACGCACACATATTTATTCCAAGTCAGTAAAAGTAAAGTATAAGTCAGTAAAGGTAAAGTCTAAGTCAGTAAAGGTAAAGTATAAGTCAGTAAAGGTAAAGTCTAAGTCAGTAAAGGTAAAGTATAAGTCAGTAAAGGTAAAGTCTAAGTCAGTAAAGGTAAAGTATAAGTCAGTAAAGGTAAAGTCTAAGTCAGTAAAGGTAAAGTCTGAGTCAGTAAAGGTAAAGTCTAAGTCAGTAAAGGTAAAGTATGAGTCAGTAAAGGTAAAGTCTAAGTCAGTAAAGGCAAAGTATAAGTCAGTAAAGGTAAAGTCTAAGTCAGTAAAGGTAAAGTATGAGTCAGTAAAGGTAAAGTCTAAGTCAGTAAAGGCAAAGTATAAGTCAGTAAAGGTAAAGTCTAAGTCAGTAAAGGTAAAGTCTAAGTCAGTAAAGGTAAAGTAATAGTCAGTAAAGGTAAAGTCTAAGTCAGTAAAGGTAAAGTCTAAGTCAGTAAAGGTAAAGTCTAAGTCAGTAAAGGTGAAGTCTAAGTCAGTAAAAGTAAAGTATAAGTCAGTAAAGGTAAAGTATAAGTCAGTAAAGGTAAAGTCTAAGTCAGTAAAGGTGAAGTCTAAGTCAGTAAAAGTAAAGTATAAGTCAGTAAAGGTAAAGTATAAGTCAGTAAAGGTAAAGTCTAAGTCAGTAAAGGTAAAGTCTAAGTCAGTAAAAGTAAAGTATAAGTCAGTAAAGGTAAAGTCTAAGTCAGTAAAGGTAAAGTCTAAGTCAGTAAAGGTAAAGTATGAGTCAGTAAAGGTAAAGTCTAAGTCAGTAAAGGCAAAGTATAAGTCAGTAAAGGTAAAGTCTAAGTCAGTAAAGGTAAAGTAATAGTCAGTAAAGGTAAAGTCTAAGTCAGTAAAGGTAAAGTATAAGTCAGTAAAGGTAAAGTATAAGTCAGTAAAAGTAAAGTATAAGTCAGTAAAGGTAAAGTCTAAGTCAGTAAAGGTGAAGTCTAAGTCAGTAAAAGTAAAGTATAAGTCAGTAAAGGTAAAGTATAAGTCAGTAAAGGTAAAGTCTAAGTCAGTAAAGGTGAAGTCTAAGTCAGTAAAAGTAAAGTATAAGTCAGTAAAGGTAAAGTATAAGTCAGTAAAGGTAAAGTCTAAGTCAGTAAAAGTAAAGTATAAGTCAGTAAAGGTAAAGTATAAGTCAGTAAAGGTAAAGTCTAAGTCAGTAAAGGTAAAGTCTAAGTCAGTAAAAGTAAAGTATAAGTCAGTAAAGGTAAAGTCTAAGTCAGTAAAGGTAAAGTATAAGTCAGTAAAGGTAAAGTCTAAGTCAAGTCACGAGTCTTTAGTGATGTTGTCAAGTCACAAGTCATCAGTTTAGTGACTCGAGTCCACACGTCTGGTATCAGGTCTGGGTGCATTTGGGCCAGAATGGATCTCTATGGTTGATGGAACAATGTCGTTCTACCAAAGAATGATTAAATAAGAATAAAGTTCATGTAAAGTCACTGACTCTCTCTCTATCACTGCCTCTCTCTCTATCACTGACTCTCTCTCTATCACTGACTCTCTCTCTATCACTGACTCTCTCTCTATCACTGACTCGCTCCCTATCACTGACTCTCCCTATCACTGACTCTCTCTCTATCACTGACTCTCTCTCTCTATCACTGACTCTCTCTATCACTGCATCTCTCTCTATCACTGACTCTCTCTCTATCACTGACTCTCTCTCTATCACTGACTCTCTCCCTATCACCCACTCTCTCTCTATCACTGACTCTCTCTATCACTGACTCTCTCTATCACTGACTCTCTCTCTCTATCACTGCCTCTCTCCCTATCACTGACTCTCTCTCTATCACTGACTCTCTCTCTATCACTGACTCTCTCTCTATCACTGCCTCTCTCTCTCTCTCTCTCTCTCACTGCTTCTCTCTCTATCACTGCCTCTCTCCCTATCACTGACTCTCTTTCTCTCACTGACTCCTCCTGTCATTGACTCCTTCTCCAGACTCCTCCTCTATCACAGTCGCCTCCTCTATCACAGACTCCTCCTCCATGACAGACTCCTCCTCCATCACAGTCGCCTCCTCTATCACAGACTCCTCCTCTATCACAGACTCCTCCTCCATCACAGACTCCTCCTCTATCACTGCCTCTCTCTCTATAACTGACTCCTCGTCCATCACAGACTCCTCCTCTATCACAGTCGCCTCCTCTATCACAGACTCCTCCTCTATCACAGACTCCTCCTCCATCGCAGACTCCTCCTCTATCACTGCCTCTCTCTCTATAACTTACTCCTCGTCCATCACAGACTCCTTCTCTATCACAGACTCCTCCTCCATCGCAGACTCCTCCTCTATCACAGACTCCTCCTCTATCACAGACTCCTCCTCCATCGCAGACTCCTCCTCTATCACAGTCGCCTCCTCTATCACAGACTCCTCCTCTATCACAGACTCCTCCTCTATCACAGACTCCTCCTCCATCACAGACTCCTCCTCTATCACTGCCTCTCTCTCTATAACTGACTCCTCGTCCATCACAGACTCCTCCTCTATCACAGTCGCCTCCTCTATCACAGACTCCTCCTCTATCACAGACTCCTCCTCCATCGCAGACTCCTCCTCTATCACTGACTCCTCGTCCATCACAGACTCCTCCTCTGTAACGTATCCAGTAGACTAGAAGCTGTGGAGGTCTCTGATCTAGAATTAGAATGCGTCGTGGTCTCTGTTTTTATTTGAAGCAGTCAATACACAATAAACCAGATTCCCATATAACTGGGTTAAAAGCCTGGAGGAGCGCGCAAGGTCACTGAATTGATTTAAATGCATCGATTAACCCCTCTGTTTAGGAGCAATCCTCTTCCGGAGACGCCATCATAAAAACCACGGACCGGCTCGCGCGAGCACATCAAACCGTAACAAGGCGCCCGGCGAGGGGACGCAGGTTTTGTTTTCCCCCCGCCTCGCTGAGGGGGCTGTTTTATTGGCTATGCTTATTCGACCTGAGATCTATCAGTGGAAAATGGGCTTCTGGGGCATGTGTTCAGTCTGTTCTGATGGAGAGGCCTGACCCCCTTGAGCCGGCGCAATAACACTGTCTTTCTCCAGCGAGGCAATAAGTCTGTTTAATGCTTTATGAATTCTTTATCTGCTCCGCTTCCCCCTCTCAGCCCGCCCGGCTTGATTCCTTTCACAACGCAGCAGTCCCGAAAAAAAACAAAAAAAAACACAACCCGCCGGAGCCTTCACTCTCTTCACTGTACCTAATACAATACAAAAAACATTCCTCTCATCAAATACTTGATGATAGAGGGACAGTCAGTGATAGAGGCAGAGTCAGTGATAAGAAGAGTCAGTGATAGAGGCAGAGTCAGTGATAAGAAGAGTCAGTGATAGAGGGAGAGTCAGTGATAAGAAGAGTCAGTGATAAGAAGAGTCAGTGATAGAGGGAGAGTCAGTGATAGAGGGAGAGTTAGTGTTGGAGGGAAAGTTAGTGATAGAGAGAGAGTCAGTGATAGAGAGAGAGTCAGTGATAAGAAGAGTCAGTGATAGAGGGAGAGTCAGTGATAAGAAGAGTCAGTGATAGAGAGAGAGTCAGTGATAAGAAGAGTCAGTGATAGAGAGAGAGTCAGTGATAAGAAGAGTCAGTGATAGAGAGAGAGTCAGTGATAGAGGGAGAGTTAGTGTTGGAGGGAAAGTTAGTGATAGAGAGAGAGTCAGTGATAGAGGAAGAGTCAGTGATAGAGGGAGAGTCAGTGATAAGAAGAGTCAGTGATAGAGAGAGAGTCAGTGATAGAGGGAGAGTCAGTGATAGAGGGAGAGTCAGTGATAAGAAGAGTCAGTGATAGAGAGAGAGTCAGTGATAGAGGGAGAGTCAGTGATAGAGGCAGAGTCAGTGATAAGAAGAGTCAGTGATAAGAAGAGTCAGTGATAAGAAGAGTCAGTGATAGAGAGAGAGTCAGTGATAAGAAGAGTCAGTGATAGAGAGAGAGTCAGTGATAGAGGGAGAGTCAGTGATAGAGGGAGAGTTAGTGTTGGAGGGAAAGTTAGTGATAGAGAGAGAGTCAGTGATAGAGGAAGAGTCAGTGATAGAGGGAGAGTCAGTGATAAGAAGAGTCAGTGATAGAGAGAGAGTCAGTGATAGAGGGAGAGTCAGTGATAGAGGGAGAGTTAGTGTTGGAGGGAAAGTTAGTGATAGAGAGAGAGTCAGTGTTAGAGGGGAAGTTAGTGATAGAGAGAGAGTCAGTAATAGAGGAAGAGTCAGTGATAGAGGAAGAGTCAGTGATAGAGGGAGAGTCAGTGATAGAGGAAGAGTTAGTGTTGTAGGGAAAGTTAGTGATAGAGGGAGAGTCAGTGATAGAGGGGAAGTTAGTGATAGAGAGAGAGTCAGTAATAGAGGAAGAGTCAGTGATAGAGGGAGAGTCAGTGATAGAGGAAGAGTTAGTGTTGGAGGGAAAGTTAGTGATAGAGAGAGAGTCAGTGATAGAGGAAGAATCAGTGATAGAGGAAGAGTCAGTGATAGAGGGAGAGTCAGTGATAGAGGAAGAGTCAGTGATAGAGGGGAAGTTAGTGATAGAGGAAGAGTTAGTGTTGGAGGGAAAGTTAGTGATGAGGAGAGTCAGTGATAGAGGAAGAATCAGTGATAGAGGAAGAGTCAGTGATAGAGGAAGAGTCAGTGATAGAGGAAGAGTTAGTGTTGGAGGGAAAGTTAGTGATGAGGAGAGTCAGTGATAGAGGAAGAATCAGTGATAGAGGAAGAGTCAGTGATAGAGGGAGAGTCAGTGATAGAGGAAGAGTCAGTGATAGAGGGGAAGTTAGTGATAGAGAGAGAGTCAGTAATAGAGGAAGAGTCAGTGATAGAGGGAGAGTCAGTGATAGAGGGAGAGTCAGTGATAGAGGATGAGTTAGTGTTGGAGGGAAAGTTAGTGATAGAGGAAGAGTCAGTGATAGAGGAAGAATCAGTGATAGAGGAAGAGTCAGTGATAGAGGGAGAGTCAGTGATAGAGGAAGAGTCAGTGATAGAGGGTGAGTCAGTGATAGAGGAAGAGTCAGTGATAGAGGGAGAGTCAGTGATAGAGGGAGAGTCAGTGATAGAGGAAGAGTCAGTGATAGAGGGAGAGTCAGTGATAGAGGAAGAGTCAGTGATAAAGGGAAGAGTCAATGATAGAGGGTGATATTATTGACTCTCCCTCTATCACTGACCCCTTCCTATCACTGTTGCCTTCCTCTATCAGTGACTCTCACTCTATCACTGACTCTCCCTCTTTCACTGACTCTTTTTATCACTGACTCTTTTTATTACTGACGCCTTCCTCTATCACTGACTTTCCCTCCATCACTGACTCTTCTTATCACTGACTCCTTTTATCACTGACTCTCCCTCTATCACTGACTTTCCCTCCATCACTGACTCTTCTTATCACTGACTCCTTTTATCACTGACTCTCCCTCTATCACTGACTTTCCCTCCATCACTGACTCTTCTTATCACTGACTCCTTTTATCACTGACTCTCCCTCTATCACTGACTTTCCCTCCATCACTGACTCTTCTTATCACTGACTCCTTTTATCACTGACTCTCCCTCTATCACTGACTTTCCCTCCATCACTGACTCTTCTTATCACTGACCCATCCTGTATCAATGTCTCACCCTCTATCCCTGACTCTTCCTATACCACTGACCCCTTCCTGTATCTATCGCTGATTTTCCCTCCATCACTGACCCTTCTCATCACTGTTACCTTCCTCTATCACTGACTCTCCCTCTATCACTGACTCTCCCTCTATCACTGACTCTCCTTATCACTTACCCCCTCCTGTATCAATGACTCTCCCTCCATCACTGACTCTCCTCATCACTGACCCCTTCCTGTATCAATGACTCTCCCTCTATCCCTGACTCTTCCTCTATTACTGACTCTCTCTCTATCACTAACTTCCCCTCTATCACTGACTCTTCCTCTATCCCTGACTCTTCCTCTATTACTGACTCTCTCTCTATCACTAACTTCCCCTCTATCACTGACTCTTCCTCTATTACTGACTCTCTCTCTATCACTAACTTCCCCTCTATCACTGACTCTTCCTCTATTACTGACTCTCTCTCTATCACTAACTTCCCCTCTATCACTGACTCTTCCTCTATTACTGACTCTCTCTCTATCACTAACTTCCCCTCTATCACTGACTCTTCCTCTATTACTGACTCTCTCTCTATCACTAACTTCCCCTCTATCACTGACTCTTCCTCTATTATTGACTCCCCCTCTGTTATTGACTTTTCCTCTATCCCTGACTCTTCCTCTATTACTGAGTCTCTCTCTATCACTAACTTCCCCTCTATCACTGACTCTTCCTCTATTATTGACTCCCCCTCTGTTATTGACTTTTCTTCTATCACTGACTCTCCTTATCACTGACCCCTCTCGGCCGGGCTGGCTTGATTCGTTACGTGACGCAGTAGTGCTGAAAAATAAATAATAAATAAAACTCTGCCGGAGTCTTCGCTCTCCTCACTGTATCTAATACAGTTTTGAAAATATTCCTCTCATCACATATTTGCTCTGAATCTTATGCGACGCTAAGCCGGGCCGAGGGACGCATTAACGGCGGAATAGCCCAAATTAGAGGGATTACGTGGATGCAAAGAAAATACGATTACAGACCTAATAATGAGAAATTAGTCCAATCACCACATTAGCTTTCCTTAAACTCGCTTAGCCAAAATAATAAAATAGATAACTGGTGCGCCTGTGCTCTCTAATAACACGGCGAGCTGAAGGGAGCGCCTGGATGGGCCTCAGCGTCCTCGGCTGATCGATGCTCGGTTTTGTTTTCAGCGGAGCGCTTATTAACCCAGTAGCTCGGAATAAAAGTCGCTCGGAACGCGGGATCAGCCCAGCGGAGCGGAGAGAAAGCAGCATGTAATTAGCATCACTTACAGCGGGTCACCGCCTCTGAGGTGGGGGGGGGTTATTGACAGATGACAGAAACCTAGTTCATTAACTGGCTGGTGGAGATTTGATGGCTGATTCATATTGTTTTGAGTGAATAGTCACAAAATGCAGCAGTGTTTATGTTCCAGTCCAACCGGCCATCAGATAGCAGCTACTCATCTTTCAGCCTCAGGACTCGACTCGAAAACTCAAAAACACAGAAACCTCAGCACGTCTTCAGCACTCAGTACCTCTGATCCTCTCCTCCATCATCTCACACAAATCTACTGCACTGGGTTTCCTCACCGCCACAGAAGCTGGTCCTGAAAGTTGGTGGACCTGCTTCTCATGATACAAGTAGTCCCAAACATGTTCAGTGATGCTGAGGGTCTGAGACTCCTGGACCCCCAGGGCCACATTATACAGTATAGATCTTTTGTTTAATACTGAACTGATACTGAACTGAAGCTGTTCTGAAACAGTCAGACCGGCTCAGTGAATGTGTCTGAGAACAATTTAGGTCTTAATATTACATTAAACCTGTGTGATTGACAGTCCTCTACCACTGACTCTGCCTCTCTTACTGACTCTCCCTTTGTCAATGACTCACCCGCTATCACTGATTTTCCCTCCATCACTGACTCTTCTTATCACTGATGCCTTCCTGTATCACTGACTCTGCCTCTATAACTGACTCTCTCTCTATCACTGACTTTCCCTCCATCACTTACTCTCCTTATCACTGACTCTCCCTCTGTCACTGATTTTCCCTCCATCACTGACTCTCCTTATCACTGACGCCTTCCTGTATCACTGACTCTGCCTCTATCACTGACTCTCCCTTTGTCAATGACTCACCCGCTATCACTGATTTTCCCTCCATAACTGACTCTTCTTATCACTGATGCCTTCCTGTATCACTGACTCTGCCTCTATCACTGACTCTCTCTCTATCACTGACTCTCCCTCCATCACTTACTCTCCTTATCACTAACTCACCCGCGATCACTGACTCTCCCTCCATCACTTACTCTCCTTATCACTGACGCCTTCCTGTATCACTGACTCTGCCTCTATCACTGATTCTGCCTCTATCACTGACTCTCCTTATCACTGACTCTCCCTCTGTCACTGACTTTCCCTCCAATACTAACTCTCCTTATCACTGAACCCTTCCTGTATCACTGACTCTCCCTCTATCACTGATTTTCCCTCCATCACTGACTCTCCTTATCACTGACGCCTTCCTCTATCATTGACTCTCCCTCTATCACTGACTCTTCCTCTATTATTGACTTTCCCTGTGTTGTTGAGTCTCCCGGTGTCACTGACTTTCCCTCCATCACTGACTCTCCTTATCACTGACCCCTTCCTCTATCACTGACTCTTCCTCTGTTATTGACTCTCCCTCCATCACTGACTCACCCTCTATCATGGACTCCTCCTCTATCACTGACTCTCCTTATTGCTGACTCCTCCTCTATCATTAACACTCTCTCTCTATCACTGACTCTCCTTATTGCTGAGTTTATGTGTAAATAAGTTGTTATGACATCACAAACAATCTGAATATAAAACAGGCTGTTTCTGCAGCTCAGTTTCCTGATGACATCACTACGTAACGGAAAACAAGTCTCCAAAATAACACCTTCACTAAAGAGAGTGAATACATGCTTCACTTTAATGCAGGCTCACATTAAAGGATGTGGTTCTAAGCAGCTTTGGAGCATTTCTATTGGTCCATCCATCCACATACATTCCCACTCTGTACAGGACAGCAGCCGGGCTCGAGTGTCCCAAAGTAACTCTCCTTTGTGGGTAGCGATGATTTCGCTTGGAACCAAACTCCGACACCCGTTACCGCCCAGCTCTGTATCCGTGCTGTCTCATTTGGGCTCCTCGATTTCTCCCACCGTGCGCTGAGTGAACAGGAAAAGACATATGAGCCTCTTTTTCTTTCTTCCCAGCGTCCCCCTCTCTCGTTCCCTCGGTTTGGAAGGAGCTTCCTAGGCTGAGGCGGTAAGATAAAGCCATCTAATTATAGCGCTCATTTACGGCCGCGATCCCCTGTCAGATTTGTTTGGCTCCCCCGGAGGACTCTATCGGAACAGGCCGCTGTTGGAAAGCCAAGGAATGCTATCGCACCCCCCCCAACCCAACTCTTCTTCTTCTACCACCACCAATTCCAGTCTTTGTAGCCATGCGTAATTAAGAGGAGGAGGAGAGAGAACATTGTTTCACACTTTCTGGGGAAGCGCCGAGTGTGGGAGAATGCAGCAGGCAGAGCCGGGTTTTCATTAGCGTGACTGTGACTCCACACAGAGACCCTGGCGTAAGGGTGGGCGTATATATATATATATATATATATATATATATATATATATATATATATATATATATATATATATATATATATGGCCAAAATACAAAAGCACGATATTCAAAGGCATTTCTGTGATACGTGATACAGCACTGAGTCACGCTTCAGTCCTTACACTCAGAATTATCCAGCATCAGGGAAGTTCAGATTTAAAGAACAGGTAACCTAAAGTCAAAGCTAAACCTGGAGCAAAGCAGAGTCAAAGTGAAGCCATTCAAACCAGTGTGTTATTGTTTACCTGTCCTGAGAAACGTGATGTTACTCCAGTAAGAACTGAGCAATAGCTTAGTGTTGGCAGACTACATATACAAATATATACACTATTGCTGGTGTCCCTGTTTGCCAGCATTCGGGACAAAGGGATCTCAGGAGATCCTTTGTCCCGAGGGCCATCAGACTCTTCAATTCCTCCCAGTGGAGCCGGAAGAGGGAGGAGGACAGATGAGGAACAAGTCCCTTATGTTCAAATTACAGTTTATTTTTATTTGTACTGTAATCACATTACTGTACATCTGCACTCCTCGGACACTCTCCACACTTTACTGGACATCTTATGTCAGCACTCATAGACACTACTGACACTTTACTGGACATCTTATGTCAGCACTCATAGACACTATTGACACTTTACTGGACATCGTATGTCAGCACTCATAGACACTATTGACACTTTACTGGACATCTTATGTCAGCACTCATAGACACTATTGACACTTTACTGGACATCTTATGTCAGCACTCATAGACACTATTGACACTTTACTGGACTTCTTATGTCAGCACTCATAGACACTATTGACACTTTACTGGACATCTTATGTCAGCACTCATAGACACTATTGACACTTTACTGGACATCGTATGTCAGCACTCATAGACACTATTGACACTTTACTGGACATCTTATGTCAGCACTCATAGACACTATTGACACTTTACTGGACATCTTATGTCAGCACTCATAGACACTATTGACACTTTACTGGACATCTTATGTCAGCACTCATAGACACTATTGACACTTTACTGGACATCTTATGTCAGCACTCATAGACACTATTGACACTTTACTGGACATCTTATGTCAGCACTCATAGACACTATTGACACTTTACTGGACATCTTATGTCAGCACTCATAGACACTGTTGACACTTTACTGGACATCTTATGTCAGCACTCATAGACACTATTGACACTTTACTGGACATCTTATGTCAGCACTCATAGACACTCTCGACACTTTACTGGACATCTTATGTCAACACTCATAGACACTATTGACACTTTACTGGACATCTTATGTCAGCACTCATAGACACTATTGACACTTTACTGGACATCTTATGTCAGCACTCATAGAGACTATTGACACTTTACTGGACATCTTATGCCAGCACTCATAGACACTCTCGACACTTTACTGGACATCTTATGTCAGCACTCATAGACACTATTGACACTTTACTGGACATCTTATGTCAGCACTCATAGACACTATTGACACTTTACTGGACATCTTATGTCAGCACTCATAGACACTATTGACACTTTACTGGACATCTTGTGCCAGCACTCATAGACACTATTGACACTTTACTGGACATCTTATGCCAGCACTCATAGACACTATTGACACTTTACTGGACATCTTATGTCAGCACTCATAGAGACTATTGACACTTTACTGGACATCTTATGCCAGCACTCATAGACACTATTGACACTTTACTGGACATCTTATGTCAGCACTCATAGACACTATCGACACTTTACTGGACATCTTATGTCAGCACTCATAGACACTATTGACACTTTACTGGACATCTTATGTCAGCACTCATAGACACTATTGACACTTTACTGGACATCTTATGTCAGCACTCATAGACACTATTGACACTTTACTGGACATCTTATGTCAGCACTCATAGACACTATTGACACTATACTGGACATCTTATGTCAGCACTCATAGAGACTATTGAGACTTTACTGGACATCTTATGCCAGCACTCATAGACACTATTGACACTTTACTGGACATCTTATGTCAGCACTCATAGAGACTATTGACACTTTACTGGACATCTTATGTCAGCACTCATAGACACTATTGACACTTTGCTTGACATCTTATGTCAGCACTCATAGACACTATTGACACTATACTGGACATCTTATGTCAGCACTCATAGACACTATTGACACTATACTGGACATCTTATGTCAGCACTCATAGACACTATTGACACTTTACTGGACATCTTATGTCAGCACTCATAGACGCTATTGACACTTTACTGGACATCTTATGTCAGCACTCATAGACACTATTGACACTTTACTGGACATCTTATGTCAGCACTCATAGACACTATTGACACTTTACTGGACATCTTATGTCAGCACTCATAGACACTACTGACACTTTACTGGACATCTTATGTCAGCACTCATAGACACTACTGACACTTTACTGGACATCTTATGTCAGCACTCATAGACACTATTGACACTGCTGTATGTCCTGTATATTTGTACTCCTGGACACTATTTAACACTATCTATCTATCTATCTATCTATCTATCTATCTATCTATCTATCTATCTATCTATCTATCTATCTATCTATCTATCTATCTATCTATCTATCTATCTATCTATCTATCTATCTATCTATCTTTGCTACGGTGGCCGAGAAGACCCAGCGCACTGCAGATTCACAAACGTGCTGCAAAACCGTCCACAACACAACGCAAGTTTTTCCGGAGGACACTTAATGGACGTGGGACCACATACAGCGACGCAATGTAAACAGAACCAATAAATACCCCTCACTCTCACAGGCAGCCAATCAAATGCGCCTCGCCAAAGAGACTCTGGCCAATCAGTGCCATGAGTAGGCGGGTTCTAATACGGGACAAGGAGAGCAGAGAAAACAAGCACATACGTCCTGAGCCCACGTCCCACCAGCACCTCCAAATATCCTGTTTGCTTCCTTAATCACAGATGTTTCTTCTCCTGCTTTAACAAACTCATCAGTCGTTTCTTCTCCTACCTTACCAACTCTAAGCTGGTGCTACTCCAACAACACTTCAACAGTTTTCTTCCTTTCCTCCACATTCAGTGATGCATAGAGTAGTAAGTTTTATTATTATTGTATATGTACTTGTTTTACTATCCGGTGTGGACCAGAAGAGGATGGGTTCCCCTTTTCAAGTCTGGTTTGAGTAGGATTCTTCCTCCTTATGCTCTGAGGGAGGTTCTCCTTGGACCATGATTTTCTATAAAGCTGCTTTGTGTCAACATCTGTTGTAAAAGGCGTATATAAGTAAACCTTGACTTGACAATATAGATAAATATATAATACATGTTCAAAGCATGCACTGCAGATGACCTTCCAACGTCCACTAAGTAGTTGATATTCTCCTGGTTTGATGTAAACTGGTAATACTGGGTCGTGCTTGCAGTATCATCACCAGTAACAAGCCTGATGTGGTTTGTCCTGCCTACACAACTGTAAGAAAACTGTGTTCCCCAGCAGCCTCGTTCTTATCTGCTCAGTCTGACAGAATTACTGGTAGGAAACTAACATCCCAGTGAAAGTTAGCCAGTCTGTCTATGGGTTTAACTGGTACCGCTACTCCAGCGTTTTACTGGATACACAGTCTGCAGTAAGGTGAATAAGAACCTTCTCTTCTTCAAGGCTTCGCCACATAAAAGCCTATTAGTAAAAACCTACCACCTGTATGTGGAGAGCCTGGTGCACTCAATTCTTCCCACTCAAGCTGTTGTGCTGTGTTGTTTTCTGCTTCAGTGGGAGCTTTGGACTGAGGGCCGTCAATCATGCATTAGAATACTAGGTCCACGCCCACACAGTTCTCAGACACGTCTGATTAGCATGTCTTCATCTTGCTTTTATAACTTTTGCTGGTTTTTGATGAACATAACGCTCAGTGTTAGTAAACAAACATTTCAACAAAGGCGTCGAAAGTAGTCATATTCATTACTCAGGTAGAAGAATAGATACTAGAGTTTAAATACTTCTGTAGATGTTGAAGTATCAACTGAAGCTTTTTACTCCAGTAAAAGTGTAAAAGTACTGCTTTCTGAACTACTTAAAGTATAAAAGTAAAAGTAAAGTAAGGTAAAAAAAATGCCATCAAGGATAAAAGCTTAGGCCGCACCACAGGGGTCTATAGTGCACTAGCCCACCTCCCCAATAAAATTATTTTTCTAAAACCCATAATGATAATTATTATTATTAATGTTATATTAAAATGTTAATGTTGATAAAGTTGTGATGCGCTAGGCTTCCTGTTTCAGCTCATATACACCCATTGAACATGAATGTAGTTTAGTACAATGTAAATATATTAAAGAAGCATATCTGTTACTACTGAACATTAACATGTGTTTCATGGAGCAGAAGATATGATGACTAGTTGTCTATAAGTATTGTAATGAAGTCAAACTTCAAAGACATGTTATCAATAATCTTTACTGGAATGTAAATGTACATGAATGAAAACAAGATGAAATTAAATAGAAGAAACGAGACTATATTTAAAATGTAAGGAGTAGAAAGTACTGATAATGGAGTGTAAATGTAAGGAGTAGAAAGTACTGATAATGGAGTGTAAATGTAAGGAGTAGAAAGTACAGATAATGGAGTGTAAATGTAAGGAGTAGAAAGTACAGATAATGGAGTGTAAATGAAAGTAGTAGAAAGTACTGATAATGAAGTGTAAATGTAAGGAGTAGAAAGTACTGATAATGGAGTGTAAATGTAAGGAGTAGAAAGTACTGATAATGGAGTGTAAATGTAAGGAGTAGAAAGTACTGATAATGGAGTGTAAATGTAAGGAGTAGAAAGTACTGATAATGGTGTGTAAATGTAAGGAGTAGAAAGTACTTTTACTGTACATTACTTTTAGTGTACTTAGTATATACCTATAAGTTCACTTTAGGTGTAGTTGCAGTACTCCAAGTTTACTACTCTTTCAACAAAAGTATACTTAAAATGTACTTTTTATTAACCAATTTAGGCCCAGTAAGTACTAAAATAGTGCACTTAAACGTTTACTACTAATACATTACTATTAGGGTATTAACTACATCAAGTATACTAGTGAAATATGCTCCAACTTTACTCAAGTTTAATTAAGTGTATAAAGTCTCCTCTTACATGATTAGCTAGCAGAATGGGTCATACTGAAGATTTCAGTGACCTCACATCTGCTATAGGAGGCCACAGTAAGTCCACGTGTCCTGCCAGATTCACCCAATTCAACGGGAAGTGCTCAATCATCAACTTCTACACCAGGAGTGTGCGCTGGGAGGGTCATATAAAGGGTTTCTGTGGCCGAACAGCTGCCCAACAACATAAAATCTTGAATATTTTATATATATATATATATATATATATATATATATATATATATATATATATATATATATATATATATATATAAACAAGCTGCTATTTATATATACCATATATACACACTACCACTCAAAAGTTTGGGATCACAGTGAAATGTTCTTGTTTTAATGGAGTATCTTCTTCCTTAACACAACAATGGACTGACGGGTCTCTAAAGAAAGTTGTTTCTTTCTGGTCATTTTGAGTCGGTCAGCAAGACATCAACTGCTGATCTTCAGATACTAAACTAACCTAGAATGTTGTTCCCTTTTATACTCACTTATTAGTAGAATGTTTTTCAGCTGTGCATCACAATTGATCAAGAGTGTCCTAACAACCAATTAGTCCAATAACATCCTTAACTTGGATTGGTGGTCGTACCAGGAGATTTAGACAGAGGACTGAGAATTACTGATAATAGGACTATATGCAAAATAAGCCTCTATACAAAAATAGACTTTAATACAAACATTTTTATTCTTTAAAAATCATCTGATACACTTACATTAATTGTAAAATAGATAATATTGTTTGTGAATTGCATGAAGATTGCATGAAATGAAATTCTAAAGTGATCCTAAACTTTTGAGGGTATATATATCGCTAAAACTCTCATGTTAGAGAAAGAGATGTGCAGAATGTAAATAATTCACAAGAGCGAAGGCGAGTTTACAAATACGGGTTCAAGTTTACATGTGATGTAGTTTAAGGCGTGTGAAAACAGGCGGCGCAGCTGCTAAGGAGGCGCCGAGGACGCTTTCTGTTGTGCGTCTGCGCGTCGTGGGCGTCGTGTGCTTGTTTACGACAATTTGTAAGAGCAGGAGTCACGCTCCTCATCCTCTTTCCTGATTGTAAACGGTGAATTGGGGAATTTGCACACGGCCAGCAGCTCCAGAGATGATCTTTCTCGAGAGGCGGTGCTGTCATCGCAGCTTCCGAAGGGCTAAAGTTCAACTGTTTCAAAGCCTCGCATCGCAAACACGCTGCGAAAATTAAATCTTGCAGCAGCAGCAGCTCCGGACGAGACGAGTCTCACTAGGCTGAGCTCTTATCACTTCTGCCTTCCTCTCTCTCGCTCTCTCACTTCTAACTGTTAAAACACCCTCACCCAACACAGCCCAGCCCCCGTCTGAAGATAAACAAAGACAGTGAGAAGCTTTAATAACCTAGAAGTGTAGATTTAGATACTATAGACTTTAATAGAATCTGAAACTAGAATAAAGATCTTTCTGTGTGATTTAGTGGTTGAGATGTAAACAAAGTCATCGCAGTAGTAAAGGTGAAACCCAGGGGTCACCATGTCTACAACACAAATACAGTCATTTTCTTGTCTGGTTATTATCTAAACCCAGCAGTGAGCTTACACAAGTCTCGCAAGCTTTTATATACAAAGTTGATGATGGTCATAAAACAATATCGAAGGCAGCATAACCATAACCGTTTCCTATAATAACCTTCTATGTGCTTATAAAGGCATTAAACCCCTTAAAGTCATTGAACCCCAGTGGCCTGGTTACTGTAACTTTAATTTATAATTAAGTTAAATAATATATTGTGATTATCTGTTTATTATGACGCATATAAAGATGGTTGTTTTGATTTTATGTTCCTCGACTCGGCAAAATGTAAAAGCTGATGATTTATAACTCTTCCAGATTCTTCCGGAGTAGAGGAAGCTTGGAGAGGTCTGAAAGGGTTTGTTTCTTTGCTGTTGATGGGCCACAGCTGCATATATTTATAAACATATTTCAAGTAAAGCCCTAACAGAAACTTTGTCAATAACTATAGATTTGCTTACTTTAATTTGCTGCACAAGAGAGACAGGCGCGAGTTCGCCTCTGTACGCTGGAAACAAGCAAAGTTTAAATGGGCATCAATAAGCCTTCGCCCAGCACTTAAACTCTGGAGTATTACTGCAGTAACTTACTATTTTCTTCATCCTATTTAAAGAAAACTGAGCTCTCCAAAAAAGTTAAACCACTACTTATTTCATGTAGTATTTCTGCCATAGTGATCAATGTGTTTATCATGGTAATCCATGTACAGGACACTTACTCATTATGGTACGGTTATAAATACTACTAATAAAAACTTATACCACATACTACTAACATACTACTAACATGCTATAAGCCTCTGCTTCCCAACCCGGTCCTTAGGTTCCTCCACACAGGCCACAGTTTTGCTCCAACCTAACTCACACCTAATCTAACACCTAGACATGAAAGAAACTTGTGGACCATCTGGGGTGGCGAGGTTGGAAAACACTGCTATAGGCTATATTGCAGTAGTTATACAATTATGGATGAATACTTTTGGGAAAGTATGTAATAAACTAACAAAAGTATTATAATAAATATTCTATATAATATTGTACTACCAGGTTGGGAAACACTGCTATAGGCTATATTGTGGTAGTTATACAATTATGGATGAATACTTTTGGGAAAGTATCTAATAAACTAACAAAAGTATTTTAATGAATATTCTATATAATATTCTACTACCAGGTTGGGAAACACTGCTATAGGCTATATTGTGGTTACTACACGATTATGGCTGAATGATACAGACCCGAGTTTTGGACCTGAGACTCGAGACCGCTGACCGTATAACTGTTTTTAAAGTTCTTTTTGGAATCATCAGCATATTCCAGTACTTTTCTGCGTACACCAGTCAAACTTCTGAACATGACTCCCTACTTTAGAACGGTTGTTTATGTACAGAAAACAGAAGTAAGTATATAAAGGTAATAAATGGCTTGTTTTCAGAGCCCGTGTCCCTGCAGGCGGCGAGTGTGTGGCGTGTGTGCACGGTGTGATAGGCGGTAGGGGGGTGTGCGGCGAAGCGGCTGAGTGGCTGACTGACTGACTGATTGTCATGCATGCTTTCAGGCCCTCCCACTATCTCCAGCACCCAGACCCAGCAGGCTCTGTACGGCGAGAAGGGCCAGATCAAGTGCTTCATCCGCAGCACCCCTCCTCCGGATCGCATTGTAAGTGCTCCTCTCTCTCTCTCTCTCTCTCACTGTGTCCCTCTATCTCTCGCTCTCTTTTTCCCTGCCTCTCTCACCCTGCGTAGCTCTCTTCCATAACCCGGGCCATTGATACGGCGGTGGGCCAGCGGCCAGCAGCTCCGTACTCATTACCAGATGGATCTCCTCTCCAGTATCAGACAGCCTGCAGCTGCGGGCCCCCTTCCACAACATCTCTTCCAAGTTCACCGATATGAAATGATGGGCAGCACTCTGCAGAATAAAGGCAAAAATAATGGGCGATGATATATGACGTACAGTTCTATGAAGCATGGCTGACTGCTATGACTTTATGCTCCAAGACTAATGGTGCTTCTCTGTGCTCTACTTCCTCTGGAGCACTTTTAAGTGCGGAGTCCAAATGTGGTTATATCCCTCCATCCTGTTTGCCTTCCTATTCCCTTTCTCTCTGCTTGTTTAGAGCTTCTTCTGTGAAGCAGATTCTGTTAGGTTCTAGAAGTTGTTTGGCCATGAAGGCTCAGCGCAGGATCCATAGGTTTATGTCGCCTGACAGTGGCTGCTGCTACTGCTCCAGTTCTTTGTAGGCATTGCAGCCTGGGAGCGCATGCCAAGCAACACTGTTCGGTTCTCCTGAGACTCTGCACACCAGCGTATTTACTTCAGACCTATTCACACTGCTTTTCTCACAGCTATGAAAGAGTCTTACATGTAGATCTCTACTGCCACATATAGCAAAACAGAGCACTGCTGTATTGAATCAGGACCAGGTTAGTAATATTCTACTACATACTACTAACAGAACCAGGTTAGTAATATTCTACTACATACTACTAACAGAACCAGGTTAGTAATATTCTACTATATACTACTAACAAGACCAGGTTAGTAATATTCTACTACATACTACTAACAGAAAAAGGTTAGTAATATTCT
>CM038720.1:6120461-6205461 GCA_021613375.1 Megaleporinus macrocephalus | reverse complement strand
AGGGGTCACTCGGCAGGCTCTCCCTCTAGGATTTGAATCCTTAAGCGAGGAGACGAGCTTTATTGTGGCTTCCCAAGCGACAAACGGGACACGTGGACTAGATTCCATTGGTGCTTTATTTATTTTTTTTCCCTTCCTTCCTTCTTTTTCTTCTTCTTCCTTCGTCTTGTTGATTACCCCCGCTGGCTCTGTGTTCTCCGCAGGGTCCCTGCGCTTGGCCGTCATCATCGGGGTTGCAGTGGGAGCCTTCCTGGCGCTCATCGTCCTCATGGGGACCCTGGGGGCCTTCTGCTGCGCTCGTCTCCAGAGGAGTAAGTGCCGCCCGCCCCCCCTCTCCTCGCTCCCCGCCGCTGATAAATGGGCGCGGAACAAGAGAACAGCAAGAGTAACTCCTCACCTTGAGTTTAGAACACGTCCTCCGAGACGCCGTGTGTTTTTAGGCTAATTCCACAGGGCAGCGCGCGACGTGATTCGGAGCAGTGATTCGGCGCAGGCTCTGCTATAAGACGCTGAGAAAATAAAGCAGAGAGCCTCTTGAGGCTACAGAGCTACAGATTCCACCGTGGTGAACGTGGAGTTCCACACTTTTTTATATGTAGAAAGTCTGCATAACTTGAAACGGCCGGGATGTAAACAAAGTCAGTCATGTTGGTTTGATGTGAGATGTTCTGCTGTAGGCTTGTATAATTAGATGTCTGAGTAGTTTAAAGACTGTTAACAGCTACCACATAAAACCACATACATCTATTATATAAAAACTGATATTAAAAGTTCTGCAGGTTTGAAGATTTTGGCCTAAATTGATGTATTTAAAAGCCATTAATAATAGAAAACACTAACATTACGTGTAAATCACACTTAGGATCACTGGTTATTATAAATAAAATGGTTATATTTGATAACAGAGCCACCACTGTAAAGAAATTTAAATCCAGCGCACCATAACAAACCAGTCAGAGAGAATCTCAACCACTAAATTACATAGAAACTAAAACAAGCAATTCCCATTTAAGCTACCACTTAAAACCACATACAGCTATTATATAAAAACAGACATTAAAAGATCTGCATGTTTGAAGATTTTGGCCTAAATTGATGTATTTAAAAGCCATCAATAATAGAAAACACTAACATTACATGTAAATCACCCTTAGAATCACTGGTTGTTGTAAATAAAGTGGCTATATATGACTTCAGCACGTCTGGTTCCTATCGCAACCACTGTAAAAAAATTTAAATCCAATGCAACACAACAAACCAGTCAGAGTGAATCTCAACCACTAAATTACATAGAAACTAAAACAAGCAATTCCTATTTAAGCTACCACATAAAACCACATACAGCTATTATATAAAAACAGACATTAAAAGATCTGCAGGTTTGAAGATTTTGGCCTAAATTGATGTATTTAAAAGCCATTAATAATAGAAAACACTAACATTACGTGTAAATCACACTTAGAATCACTGGCTGTTATAAATAAAGTGGTTATATTTGACAGCAGAGCCACCACTGTAAAGAAACGTAAGTCCAGTGCACCATAACAAATCAGTCAGAGTGAATCTCAACTACTAAATTGTATAGAGAATTTTTAAACAATTCCCATTTAAGCAATGTTTCAAGCTATGCAAAGCATAATGACATCATTTTGGATTTTGGCCTAAATTGATGTATTTAAAAGCCATTAATAATAGAAAACACTAACATTACATGTAAATCACCCTTAGAATCACTGGCTGTTATAAATAAAGTGGTTATATTTGACAGCAGAGCCACCACTGTAAAGAAATTTAAGTCCAGTCCACCATAACAAACCAGTCAGAGTGAATCTCAACCACTAAATTACATAGAAACTAAAACAAACAATTCCCATTTAAGCAATGTTTCAAACAACGCAAAGCATAATGACATCATTTTGGATTTTGGCCAAAATTGATGTATTTAAAAGCCATTTATAATAGAAAACACTAACATTACATGTAAATCACCCTTAGAATCACTGGTTGTTGTAAATAAAGTGGCTATATATGACTTCGGGACGCCCTGTTCCTATTACAACCACTGTAAAAAAAAATTGAAGTCCAATGCAACATAACAAACCAGTCAGAGTGAATCTCAACTACTAAATTGTATAGAAATTTTTTAAACAATTCCCATTTAAGCAATGTTTCAAACAACGCAAAGCAGTTGAGGCCTGAATGTATGTATTTTAAGAATTATTGACCTAAATCATGTTTAGGATCACTGGTTGTTGTAAATAAAGTGGCTATATTTGACGTTGGGATGCCTGGTTCCCATTGCAACCACTGTAAAGAAATTCAATCCACTTCACCTCCAACCAATCAGAGTGACTCTGTTTACATCTCAACTATTAAGTTATGTAGAAATTGCCATTTAAGGGATGTTTCACTTACGCAAGAACAATATAATCACAGTAATCGTCTTTATTAGCTTGCTTTTATAAATCAGCATCAAAATACATACATATCACCATAAAACCCAGTATCTCAATGCTTTGTGATTGTTTGTTCCCTATATATTTTGAACTCTACAGTTGTTCTTTACATTGTTTTAAAATTAATTACTACTTTATATCTACATAAGCTGCTTAGTCATATCTACTTAGGCTTCTTAGTCATATCTACTTAGGCTACTTAGTCATATTTACTTAGACTACTTAGTTATATCTACTTAGACTACTTAGTTATATCTACTTAGACTATTTAGTTATATCTACCTAAGCTACTTAGTCATATCTACTTAGACTATTTAGATATATCTACTTAAGATACTTAGTCATGTCTATTTAGACTATTTAGATATATCTGCTTAGACTACTTAGTTATATCTACTTAGGCTATTTAGATATATCTACTTAGGCTATTTAGTTATTTCTACTTAGACTATTTAGATATATCTACTTAAGCTACTTAGTTATATCTACTTAGACTACTTAGTCATATCTACTTAGACTATTTAGATATATCTACTTAAGCTACTTAGTTATATCTACTTAGACTATTTAGTTATATCTACTTAAGCTACTTAGTTATATCTACTTAGACTATTAAGATATATCTACTTAAGCTACTTAGTCATATCTACTTAGACTATTTAGATATATCTACTTAAGCTACTTAGTTATATCTACTTAGACTACTTAATTATATCTACTTAGACTATTTAGTTATATCTACTTAAGCTACTTAGTTATATCTACTTAGACTACCTAATTATATCTACTTAGACTACTTAATTATATCTACTTAGACTATTTAGTTATATCTACTTAAGCTACTTAGTCATATCTACTTAGACTATTTATATATATCTACTTAAGATACTTAGTCATGTCTATTTAGACTATTTATATATATCTACTTAAGATACTTAGTCATATCTACTTAGACTATTTAGATATATCTACTTAAGATACTTAGTCATGTCTATTTAGACTATTAAGATATATCTACTTAAGCTACTTAGTCATGTCTACTTAGACTATTTAGATATATCTGCTTAGACTACTTAGTTATATCTAATTAGACTAATTAGTCATATCTCCAGTGGATGTGAGGCAGCCATAGTCAAATGAAGTGTTTTGATTGTCATTCCTCTTTATAACTAACATACATTAGAATGAGTTGTAGTTCCTTTAGGCCTCAATCATGTACAGGACTACGCAGAATGTAGACACATGAGAAAGCAAAGTAGTGCAGAAAGTGTTATACAGTGGCTTTGAACACAGCCCAGCCAATCAGATTACAGAACTAGAAGTGTCTGTTTTATCATAGACAATAGAGCTTGTGGAGTGAATATAACAATGTCGTTCAGTTTTAGATAGATGGCAGAGGGATAGGAGACGCATTCCAGGTCTTTATTAGCCTCATTATCTCTTACTTGCGACTGACTGCTTTTGAAATAATGAATTGTCCCGTGGGATGTTAGCTGGTGCTCTGCAATTACTGCTTTTGTAGCACTTGTCAGAGGTAGCGCAGTGGAAGTTTTTTGTCTTGTTGTTGTTTCAGAGGTTTTTTTTTAATTCCACCGTGTTTATTTGCATGTTTGCTGTTGTTTGCCACAGAAGACATGCACCTGGTAATGTCCTCACTGCCTGTGTCGCTCTCTGCCCGCCAGAGAGAACTCTCCAGCACAATTAAAGCTGAAAGTAAGACCACGATGCATGCTCCTTTCTCACTTCTTCCTCTCTCTTTTTTTTTTTTTTTCCAAATTAGCAGCCCGAGTCTGGGAAAAACTGTCAGTGCATGTTGCTTTGATAGACTAAGTAGAGCGCTGTGATCTCAGTGCAGCGCGGGGACGCTCTAAAAAAGCCCAGCAGGGAACGGGGGAGGCCAGCGCGTTTGAAGCTCGGCTGAAGCTCAGCGCGCTGCGATGCTAGTGATTCTGCCGCTCTGGCTAATCAGTGCAATATCTTTCAGACCTCAAAGGAGTTGTTTCGGCGAAAAACGACATCCGTGTGGAGATCGTTCATAAGGATCACAACGCGGCCAGAGAGACCGAGGAGCATGGCAACATGAAGCAAATGATGGTGAGTCCCATTTCCCCCAGGCCTTCCATTCCTACAGCAGGACCCCGATAAATCACTCAGGCATACCTGCACATGGGGCAGTTAGGGGCTGTTTCTGTAACCCAGGTCCCCACAGTGTGTTATTATTATTATTATTATACTGCTGTCACCAGAGATCACGACTATAGTGATCCCAATTAGTGTGGTATTGTTAAAATTTGGTGAAAATTTAAAACTACAAATAAAATTATCATTAATCATTATCATTAAAAAAAAAAAAATAATAATTATAATAATAATAATAACACAGTCCGTGCCTTCATATACAAGCCATATCAAATGTATATTAATATTAAAGGAGGTCCACACAGTGTGTTATTATTATTATTATGCTGCTGTCACCAGAGATCACGATTATAGTGAACAAAGAGATCATGGCCAGTGTGGTATGGCTAACATGTTCTTAAACTGTTGAATTAGTGATACAAAAATTACAATTTTAAAAATACAAATAAAATTAGCAGCACATTTTTATTAATAATAATAATAATAATAATAATAATAATATTAATAATAACGCAGTCAGTACCTTAATATACAAGCCATATCAAATGTATATTAATATTAAAGGTGGCACATGGAGCAGTTAGGGCCTGTTTTTGTAACCAAGATCCACACTGTGTGTTATTATTATTATACTGCTGTCACTAGTGATCACGACTATAGTGACCAATAAGATCACAATTAGTGTGGTATTGCTAAAATGTGGTGAAAACATTTAATTAGTGATGCAAAAATAAACAATTTAAAACTACAAATAAATTAGCAGCACATTAATAATAATAATAATTATAATAATAATAATAACAGAGTCAGTACCTTTATATGGAAGCCATATCAAATGTATATTCATATTAAAGATGACACATGGGGTACTTTGGGGCTGTTTCTGTAACCGAGGTTCACACGGTGTGTTATTATTATTATTACATTTCAGGTCTGTCTGAAAATAATTTCTCTATAATGTTGAGATATCAAAATAAAGAATTTTTAATTTGAAGAAAGTCATTCTTCATTATTTAGAAAGCACTGATACTGCGTAAAGCTGCACTATGTAATCTAACCAGTCACTATATGCTGTGGGCGTCCTGACCAATCACAGGTCCAGATCAGTGTTTCTGTGGTGTTTTGTAGTCTCGGGAGTCAGATGTGATCTTGTAATGATAATAAACCTCCAGCATTCCAGAATTCACCACTTCATCCACAGTAGATTCCAGTATTCACCACTTCATCCACAGTAGATTCCAGTATTCACCACTTCATCCACAGTAGAATCCAGAATTCACCACTTTATCCACAGTACAATCCAGCATTCACCGCTTCATCCACAGTAGATTCCAGTATTCACCACTTCATCCACAGTAGATTCCAGAATTCACCACTTCATCCACAGTAGATTCCAGTATTCACCACTTCATCCACAGTAGATTCCAGTATTCACCACTTCATCCACAGTAGAATCCAGAATTCACCACTTTATCCACAGTACAATCCAGCATTCACCGCTTCATCCACAGTAGATTCCAGTATTCACCACTTCATCCACAGTAGATTCCAGAATTCACCACTTCATCCACAGTAGATTCCAGAATTCACCACTTCATCCACAGTAGATTCCAGTATTCACCACTTCATCCACAGTAGATTCCAGAATTCACCACTTTATCCACAGTACAATCCAGCATTCACCGCTTCATCCACAGTAGATTCCAGTATTCACCACTTCATCCACAGTAGATTACAGAATTCACCACTTTATCCACAGTACAATCCAGCATTCACCGCTTCATCCACAGTAGATTCCAGTATTCACCACTTCATCCACAGTAGATTCCAGAATTCACCACTTCATCCACAGTAGATTCCAGTATTCACCACTTCATCCACAGTAGATTCCAGAATTCACCACTTCATCCACAGTAGATTCCAGAATTCACCACTTCATCCACAGTAGATTCCAGTATTCACCACTTCATCCACAGTAGATTCCAGCATTCACCACTTCATCCACAGTAGATTCCAGAATTCGCCACTTCATCCACAGTAGTTTCCAGTATTCACCACTTCATCCACAGTAGATTCCAGAATTCACCACTTCATCCACAGTAGATTCCAGTATTCACCACTTCATCCACAGTAGATTCCAGCATTCACCACTTCATCCACAGTAGATTCCAGAATTCGCCACTTCATCCACAGTAGATTCCAGAATTCACCACTTCATCCACAGTAGATTCCAGAATTCACCACTTCATCCACAGTAGACTCCAGAATTCACCACTTCATCCACAGTAGATTCCAGTATTCACCACTTCATCCACAGTAGATTCTCTCTCACTATCTCTCCCCTGTGCTCCCTCTCTCTCTCCCTCTCTCTCCCTCTCTGTCCCTCCCTCCCTCTCTCTCTCTCTCTCTCTCTCTCTCTCTTTGTCTCTCTCTCTCTCTCTCACCCCCCCTCACTCTCTCTCTCTTCCCCCTTCTCTCACACTCTTCCTCTCTCTCTTCCTCTTTCCCTCTCTCTCTCACTCTCTGTTTCTCCCTATTTCCCTCTCTTACTCTCTTTCTCCTTACTCGTCTTTCCCTATTTCTCTCCCTCTCTTTCTCTCTCCCTCTTTCCCTCTCTCTCTCTCTCCCCCTTTTTCTCTATCTCTCGCTCCCTCTCTCTTTCTCTCTCCCTCTCCCTCTTTTCCTCTCTCTCGTTCTGTCTGTCTGACTCTCCTGTCTGTTCTTTCTCTCCTTCCACATTTCTCTCTCTCTTTGTCTCACTCCTTGGCTCTCTTCTCCCTCTTTTTCCTTACTCTCTCTTCTCTGATTCCCTCCTCTATCTCTCTGTCTTTTTGGTTCTGTCCTCTCTCTCTCTTTCCTCTTGGCTCTCTGCCTCGTCTTTCTTCTCTCTCACTATCTCTCCCCTGTGCTCTTTCTCTCTCTCCCTCTCTCTCCCTCTCTGTCCCTCCCTCTCTGTCTCTCTCTCTCTCTCTCTCTCTCTCTCTGTCTCTCCCACAGATGGAGCGTGGTGAGTTCCAGCAGGAGTCGGTTCTGAAGCAGCTGGAGGTGCTTCAGGAAGAGGAGAAAGAGTTCCAGCACATTAAGGTGAGACAAAGCCAGGAGAACCTCCTCGAGCTCATCCGTCTTTATTAAGCTCTCTCAGCAGGAGCTCCTCTATCAAATTCATCTCCGATTCAATTATCCCAGAACGTAGAGGCTCTGGGTTTATGACTCAGCACCAGGAGGAGACAAACAGCTGCCATCCATCTCAGCGTTTCAGAGAAGAGTGTGTTTTCAGACGTTCCCCACGACAGAACCGGACTCGGGCGGATTAAACCAGACCTGCGGAGTGAAAGTGCTCGTACAGCGAACGGCTGCAGCGGCTAAAGCTCCCAATTACAAGTTTTTTAATGCGCCGCTGTGGTTCGATTGGGAAGCGGTGGAGGTCACACGGTCCAGCCCATGCAAATTTCATTTAGCCAAAATAAATTGATATTTGCTCTGAGCCTCGCTCTGCGCTGATAATAATAAAAGAATAATAAAGTATAATTGAACACGGGCCGCAGGAGCTTCTACTCGGGTCACTTTCCAGGTAATTCCAGGGAAACACCACCGTTAAGACCAAATCTTTGGTTTTCTGGACTGCTTTTCTAGAATAGCCCCCCGTTCAGGCTTAACGACCGTGTAAGTGTCAACCTCTGCTGCCGGTTCAGTTCCTACGGGGTGATTCAGGCAACTGCTGTAGAGCCTGCTTATATCCCAGACCTCCTCCCAACAGCCCAAAGCTACAGCAGACAAAAACCATCCCACAGTCTTCACAATCGATGTGGTGTTTTTTCCTGATAATGAAAAAAAAAAATGAAAAAAATCCAGAAAAAAAACGCTTCAGCTTTTCCTGGAATCCCCAGCACGTATTCGACTTTTGTGAAGCAGCCGAACTGCAGCTAAGATTAAGAGCAGAAGAAGAAGAAGGAAAAAAAGAAGAAAATAAGAAAAAAAGAGTGATATTTTATACATGCAACCCAAAATAAACTGAGAGTGATTTTTTTTTTTTTGCAAAGATTATTTCACGTACGCCATGCCAACACGAATCATCAAGGCCCATTTAATTAGCTGATAACAGGATTTGACTGTTTATGCAGGAGATGACTATTTCACACCACTAAACCATGTAATCTTCTTAACATGGAGCACTTATCAGTCTGTTCCCTAATTTTCATGTCACGCCGACTATAATTAGCGCTAGTTGAACTTGACCTTGGCTTTGAGAGTGTGTATAAACAAGAGCTGAAAAAAATAGATTTCCTCACAGTTTTTTTTTTTTTTTGCGGGGGGAGGGGGCGGGTTTTGGGGAGCACGTGCGAAAAGCCAGCCAAACCTGTTGTGCTGCTCCGGTGTGGCACACTTACCATATTTGTAATCGTTTGGCAAGACGGTGTTAATGTGAATAGTTAATTAGGCTCGGAACAAATAGGTCCAGTCTGATTGATACGGGAGCGAACAGTATGTTCTGAAACGGCCAAATACGAGCAGACGTCGCTTCTGATAAGCGTGCACTGCCTGGCACAAGTTTGGGCACACCTGCAGCACAGTTTCACGCTAAATTATTATTATTATTACATTAAAAAGTAGATTTAGTAGTATTAGGCCATGCATATGTATTGATTTGCACCTCCAGCAAACACTTTCAGACTCCATATACACATGCCTATAACCATAACTGCTGTATATGCATGCATTAATAATATACAGTGCTGTGCAAAAGTTTTAGACACTTGGGGACATTATTGTATTTTTTCCAGACGTCAGTGTGTTTATTTAACTCTTTCCAAGCTTCTCCTAAACAGCCCAGTATTATTATCAGTTCTCGTCTAATACCTGCTTTGACTGCTCAGTACTTCATTAAGATAAATCAAGATTTGCTGCTGAAGGAACTGAATACATTCATACAATGTCTGGGGCGTCCAGGAGAAATCTGGAACCTAACTTTGTTTTTCAAACTGGATCAAGATCTGATCTACTTCTCTCACAATAACATATTCATGTTACTTTGTATTGTATGTATGATTATTTACATCTAATCAGATCTGCTGTTCTTACTAGTGAACATACACTTATTGATCAGATAAAGACTTTTAAACCATCAGATTATGGGATTTTCTAGTGTATATGTAAATGTATTCATAATCATAATCTTTCTTAATAATTGTAAAGCTGCTTGATTAGAGTGTATTGATGAGGTAATAATCTTACAGTGTGTTTAAATCCGAGAGGCTAGTATAAAACACAAACAGAGAAAGAAAAACATATATCTATTTTTTTTATTATTAAAAATTATTATTTTTATATAATAATTTTTTATATTATTATTTATTTTTATATTTCTACATAAGCCGCTGACGTTTACACTGTGTGAAAACCTCATGGTGATTGGACCAATGGAAATGTTCCAAAATGTCTTGGAAATCTTTCTGGTTCCATTGACTTACATTGAAAGTTGGTACTGTTTTCGGTCTCTCCTGTAAAGTTGCCATCTTTGAACAGTAACGATATGCTTCTCCATCTTTGAGATAATAGAGCACAGAAACATGATCTGCCCTTTTGATTTCACCTCACTGCAGTATGGTACATGACTCACATCCAGAGTTTGGAGCCTATGGAGTCTAGAGGAGGTTGAGATACACGTTATACGTCTCGCACTGTGGTAGATCCGTGATCTGTGTGTCTGTTTACAGTTCAGGTGAAACTGATCTAATTGATCTATAGACCCTCAGGAAATCATCACTAAGTATTAACCCTTCGTACTTCATTCTGTTGACTCTGGAGACACACGAGAATTGTGTGCAAACGTTTGCAGCTGCTGAAGTTGTTGGAGAGGTTTTGGAAAGTAATAACGAAGATATATTTGGGTATTGTATTCCTTTGATACCTCGTAAATAATAAATCTATACTCAATGAGCTAAATCTAAATCAATAAAACAAACTCAAACGCTTAATAAGTGACAAGTCATCAGATAGAAGAACATATTTTTATGGTCTTCCAGGTCTCACACAGATACAGAGATTTTTTCACATTAAGTGATCTACTAGTATGTCCCATCGGTTCCTGAGCTAAACCTCTCCAATATAAAATTCACCATACCACCAACCTCCCTAACCTAAGATCTAAGACACCATTACCTCCAAATGAACTTCAGTCAACCTTTATTTTCACTCGGGCGTCTATTGAGGGAGACCCTTGTTTACAATGTTGCTGAGCATTACAATTATTAAACCAAAAGGGATTAATAAATTGAATTTTAATGAGTACTTAAAATGTTTAAAAAAAACCTATAAGAACAGAGACACAATTAAGTAAGATAAATAAAAAAATAAAAAATAAAAACTGAATAAGAAACCAAAATCAAGACAAAAGTGAGAAATAAGTAAATAAAAATAGCTATTAATATAGTAGTAAAACATAAAATAGTAATAATAAAATAATAATAATAATAGAGTAATAAAAATCAAGATAAAAGAATAGTAAACGGAAATTAAAATAAAAATAAGTACATAAATAAAAAAACAACTAAATGTCAAAATCATAAAACTGGTAACTAAAAATAAATAAAACACTGGCAGGTCGTGTGGTGGTGGTTAGAAATTAAGAATTTTAAGTTAAGTTTAGAATTTAAAATGACTCAGTGACTCCAAAGAGCTGAGCTTTAGTGTTTCCTGCAGTGAGTTCCAGTTCGCTGGTGCACTGTAGCTAAAAACAGATTTTCCCAGTTCAGCAAAAGCTCTAGAAACCTGAAGGGTGATCCAGTCACTGGAGCGAGTTCCGTAATAAGTGCGGAACATTGTTGTGAACATTGTTGTGATATATGATGGCATATGTCCAGAAAGTGCTTTAAAATAAAAAGAATCAACGTGTTTCTCGCCGCACATCAAGAGAAGACCAACCAACCTTTTCATACAATAACCTTGAGCTGTATAATGAACTTGAGGTCACCTCTTCAAAAACATTTTTATCTCATGACACATTTTATGAAACCATTGTTTCCAAATTAGCCCAGATTCTCTTTAAAAAAAAAAAAAAACACACCTCATATTATCTCAGGACACAAATATGTGTCCATATGTACATGTGCCTGGTGCTGGGCAGATCTTCTCAGGGTTCAGAAGTTCACTGCAGTACACAGGCTGTACGTTTTGTGAGTTTCAGGCTATGTTCTTATTTTTAATATATATTGGACTGGGGAGAACTGTTCTTTAATATTTGATTCCTTCAGTATCATGATACGAGCAAGTGCCTTTAAATGGTCTGCTGGATTTTGGCAACAACAAATCTTGAGGTTTATAGAAAATGACTGAATTTATATCATAATCATAATACTGCTCCACTGATTGTTCGTGCACTGCTCAGAGGTCTCCTAGTTATGGTAGCAGGTGTGAGTTGAGTTACAGTAGAACTGAACACTTAAGGGTTTTTTTATTGACACTGCAGGTTTAAAGGGTTAGACTGTTTTTAGATCCCTTGAGCTGCAGTTTTAATATGCTATGTTATTCAGTGTTGCCTGAACACATGTGAACTTGGGGGATTTAACTTGTAGCACACGAGTTAGTCTACATAAAGCATTCAAGTCTAAAAATAAAAGAACTCTCTGGTCTTCTTAAGGAAAAACAGATATCGCATTTATATCTCAGCAGAGACAATTTTGAATTAGGTCATTGAATTAAATGCAAAAATCAAGACCCAACCCTAAGAGGGTCTCCAGCAGCTCCCTCCCTCCTTCCGAAACAGTGCATTATGTATGTTAGTTCTGGAATTCTGCACACATACATTCTGCATACTGCTCTGTTTGTCCAGTATGAGCATCACTGGATCCCAAATGAAGAGGAACAACATGGTTAGTTTAGCCTGGTGCTCAGTGTTGTGCTGGAGGTACTTTGGTGAGCAAAAACTACTTTTACAGCAAATATTATACATTTTCTTTTACGGTGCTGTTAGGATGTGTTTTTATTATATGACAAATAGTACGGTGGTGTAGTGGTTATTATGGTGGTGTAGTGGTTAGTATGGTGGTGTAGTGGTCAGTATGGTGGTGTAGTGGTCAGTATGGTGGTGTAGTGGTTAGTAAGGTGGTGTAGTGGTTAGTATGGTGGTGTAGTGGTTAGTATGGTGGTGTAGTGGTTAGTATGGTGGTGTAGTGGTTATTATGGTGGTGTAGTGGTTAGTACGGTGGTGTAGTGGTTAGTATGGTGGTGTAGTGGTTAGTATGGTGGTGTAGTGGTTAGTATGGTGGTGTAGTGGTTAGTATGGTGGTGTAGTGGTTAGTATGGTGGTGTAGTGGTTAGTACGGTGGTGTAGTGGTTAGTATGGTGGTGTAGTGGTCAGTATGGTGGTGTAGTGGTTAGTATAGTATTGTAGTGGTTAGTATGGTGGTGTAGTGGTTAGTATAGTATTGTAGTGGTTAGTATGGTGGTGTAGTGGTTAGTATGGTGGTGTAGTGGTTAGTATGGTGGTGTAGTGGTTAGTATGGTGGTGTAGTGGTTAGTACAGTGGTGTAGTGGTTAGTATGGTGGTGTAGTGGTTAGTATGGTGGTGTAGTGGTTAGTACGGTGGTGTAGTGGTTAGTATGGTGGTGTAGTGGTTAGTACGGTGGTGTAGTGGTTAGTATGGTGGTGTAGTGGTTAGTATAGTGGTGTAGTGGTTAGTAAGGTGGTGTAGTGGTTAGTATGGTGGTGTAGTGGTTAGTACGGTGGTGTAGTGGTTAGTATGGTGGTGTAGTGGTTAGTATAGTGGTGTAGTGGTTAGTATGGTGGTGTAGTGGTCAGTATGGTGGTGTAGTGGTTAGTATGGTGGTGTAGTGGTTAGTAAGATGGTGTAGTGGTTAGTATGGTGGTGTAGTGGTTAGTATGGTGGTGTAGTGGTTAGTAAGGTGGTGTAGTGGTTAGTACGGTGGTGTAGTGGTTAGTATGGTGGTGTAGTGGTTAGTACGGTGGTGTAGTGGTTAGTATGGTGGTGTAGTGGTTAGTATGGTGGTGTAGTGGTCAGTATGGTGGTGTAGTGGTTAGTATAGTGGTGTAGTGGTTAGTATGGTGGTGTAGTGGTTAGTATGGTGGTGTAGTGGTTAGTAAGGTGGTGTAGTGGTTAGTACGGTGGTGTAGTGGTTAGTACGGTGGTGTAGTGGTTAGTATGGTGGTGTAGTGGTTAGTACGGTGGTGTAGTGGTTAGTACGGTGGTGTAGTGGTTAGTATGGTGGTGTAGTGGTTAGTATGGTGGTGTAGTGGTCAGTATGGTGGTGTAGTGGTCAGTATGGTGGTGTAGTGGTTAGTATGGTGGTGTAGTGGTTAGTATGGTGATGAAGTGGTTAGTATGGTGGTGTAGTGGTTAGTATGATGGTGTAGTGGTTAGTATGGTGGTGTAGTGGTTAGTATGATGGTGTAGTGGTTAGTATGGTGGTGTAGCGGTTAGTATGGTGGTGTAGCGGTTAGTATGGTGGTGTAGTGGTTAGTACGGTGGTGTAGTGGTTAGTATGGTGGTGTAGTGGTTAGTACGGTGGTGTAGTGGTTAGTATGGTGGTGTAGTGGTTAGTATGGTGGTGTAGTGGTTAGTATGGTGGTGTAGTGGTTAGTACGGTGGTGTAGTGGTTAGTATGATGGTGTAGTGGTTAGTACGGTGGTGTAGTGGTTAGTACGGTGGTGTAGTGGTTAGTATGGTGGTATAGTGGTTAGTATGGTGGTGTAGTGGTTAGTACGGTGGTGTAGTGGTTAGTACGGTGGTGTAGTGGTTAGTACGGTGGTGTAGTGGTTAGTATGGTGGTGTAGTGGTTAGTATGGTGGTGTAGTGGTTAGTACGGTGGTGTAGTGGTTAGTATGGTGGTGTAGTGGTTAGTATGGTGGTGTAGTGGTTAGTATGGTGGTGTAGTGGTTAGTATGGTGGTGTAGTGGTCAGTACGGTGGTGTAGTGGTCAGTATGGTGGTGTAGTGGTTAGTATGGTGGTGTAATGGTGGTGTAGTGGTTAGTATGGTGGTGTAGTGGTTAGTATAGTGGTGTAGTGGTTAGTAAGGTGGTGTAGTGGTTAGTACGGTGGTGTAGTGGTTAGTATGGTGGTGTAGTGGTTAGTATGGTGGTGTAGTGGTTAGTATGGTGGTGTAGTGGTTAGTACAGTGGTGTAGTGGTTAGTATGGTGGTGTAGTGGTTAGTATGGTGGTGTAGTGGTTAGTACGGTGGTGTAGTGGTTAGTACGGTGGTGTAGTGGTTAGTACGGTGGTGTAGTGGTTAGTACGGTGGTGTAGTGGTTAGTACGGTGGTGTAGTGCCTGACCACACCCCTACCACTGATAGAATCACTGTAACACATGGACCCTCGTGCCTTATTGCTTTATTATATTATTTATAACTAATTATTATTTATAGACAATTATAACCAGTTCGTGGTCTTTTCTATCCAGTATCTCTCTTCGGCCTGTTGAGATCAAGAAGTCTTTTAGAAAAGCGTATCAGACGTGCAGTTATTTTTGACCCTGAAAGGTGTACGAATGATTAAACTGCACGCTAATTCAGTAGAGCCCATGCTTTCGTCTCCTCGCAGTGATGTTAGCACTCGAACCTTTAAGGTGTTCAAACCACCTTCAGGCCAAAACAGCTTCAACATGCGAAGAAAACTGTTAAATCATTATTTAGAGAAAAGGAAGCCGCTGTACCGAACATGCCACTGAGTGACGGAGCTAAATATACCCGGAGGATTAGTAAATGGCTCTGCAGGTATTTTTACTGAACAGCTACAATTATGAAGCATTCTCAAAAGCCCCAAACTTTTGAGGAGTGGGGAATCTTTCACTGACTCCTCTGGAACAGATCTTCTCTGTACTGTCTCACACAGTGCCTTCTTAATGCATTTCAAAATAAACCTCATTTTTATAGGCGTATATATAGCACTTGTTATGCGTGACACGCAGGTCAAAGTGGCTCACAAAAATAAAACATTACAAGGAGAGAGAATAAAATATAAGAAAATCATGAAAGGCCTGGCATTAAGCTTTGGCAGCTAAACTATCTGGTAGTTGTCAGCCAAGACTGGGGGGCGGGGGGGTGCACTGCAGTTAATGCAGGACGCTGCTCATCACAGCCCAGACAGTCCGACCTAGTGGGAATCTTCCTGCTCCCCTCTCAGACTCCACAGTGTCAGGCCAGTAAAAGAGCTGTTTCCCTGCTTAGCTTGACTCTCGGCCAGGCGTCTGCTTCACAGAGCACGTCTAACTTTCACATGGTTCCTGATGAACTTCACAAAGCCTAACACACGGACCCCCGGGTTTACTGCTCCAACTGTTTTTTTTCTTTGTTAATCCAAGTTGTGCTAATCAGGCTGTGATTAATCCTGATGCTGTCATGAGTGCATGACAGCCAATCACATGAAGGAAGGGGAGGAGCAAGCAGCTGGTTCTAAAAGATAGACTGTGAACGTGAGTGGTACAAAAGCAACACTGCCAGCGTGTTAGTGCTTACTGTAGTGACAATATCTATGTAGATTTATCTCCTCCAACGACTGATGTCACCAAAGAAATACAAATGGACCCAAAATTGACCCGACAGGAGGCTATACTGATTGGTCAGAAGCTCAACCCTGTCCAATAGCTGTTCAAACTATTCATTTCCTAGGTTACTGTATGTACTATTGAGTATCTCTTTGGTAAATCCATTAAAATCAGTTTATTTCGTTATTTAATGTTCTAAGTGTTTATTAAAAATCTTGTTTTTGATCTCAATTATTATTTTAATTCTTATTTATTTAGTTCATGAACAAAAACAGTGTTTATAAATCTGAGGAATATGTTCCTGTCTGCAAATGTTTACAAACATCAACAGTTCCTATTAAATTCCATAGTGAACACATAAGGATTGATTCTGAGCCATGCTGTGAGTTAGAAGGCAGTGATACAATTTTTTTATTATTAAATAAAGTAAATAATAAAACTGAAATCAGGATTTGTGATGACCAGAAACAAGTAAACTGAGGACTTCATGGAAGCTTGAATGATGAAATGAATTTACTGAAAGGATATAAAGAATAAAACCTCAGTCGGATGACTTTAGATCCAGGTTGTGCATCACAGGGTTAAGCTTCATAAGATAAGTCCAAGGTTTCAGAACAGCATGACTAGTTGTTGCTGATGAAAGACTAAAACCTCTGATGGAACCAACATGCTCACCTTTGTTTACATCTCTGCCTCAACTATAGATGGACATGTTCTTGTTCTTCTTAACCCAACAAAGGTTCTCTGTTTATAAACCTATAGAATGACTTCAAACTCTTTTTATCTCCCCGTCGGCCCAGGACCCCACCAACGGCTACTACAGCGTGAACACCTTCAAGGAGCACAGCACGCCCGCCACCAGCCAGACAGCCGAGGTCCGCAACCCAGCCACCGCCACCCTGGGCAAGCAGCGGGTTCCCACTGGAATGTCCTTCACTAACATCTACTCCACGCTGGGCCCCGGGCCCAACCACCGGCTCTACGACTACGGCGGGCGCTTTGTGCTGGGCATGGGCAGCAGCTCCATCGAGCTGTGCGAACGCGAGCTCCAGCGAGCGTCCCTCAGCGACTCCAGCTCCTTCCAGGACACGCAGTGCGACAGCAGCGTCAGCAGCTACAGCAGGCCGGACAACGGCTATGCGCCCTTCGACAAGGCCAGCAAGGCCTCGGCCTCGTCCTCCTCGCATCACTCGCAGTCGTCCTCGCAGAACTCTGACCTGACGCGGCCCCTGCAGAAGCGCATGCAGACCCACGTGTAAGGGCCCGAGGGAACGGGAGGCGAGGGCGAGAGGGCAAGCGATGGACATGGCCAAGAACACGAGGAGAGTCAACGTGCCTCCGCACGACTCCCGTCTGAGGAATCACATGCTCTTTGCTTGGATGGCCATGTACACCAGCAGCCCAAATGTATCCAGACACCTGATCCTCCAGCATTTGTCGCTGTTTTTGGGATTTCCAACCTGCTGGCACGATCGCCAGCCCTGGAGCTTGAGGTCCAGCACCTGCTTTCTATAAGAACCAGCCACTCACACCATTTACAGGTATTAATCGAGGGTTCTCTCCTCCATATCTGTGAAGACTCTGAAAGGATTTGATGGAGCATTAACTAGGTCAGGTACTGACTGATGTTGGATGATTAGGTCTGGATCACAAACAATGCTCAAAGTCATCCCAAAGGTTTTGGAATGATGGAGCTCCATCACTCTAGAGAAAATGGAATTCCACTGCTTGGCGTTGGACATTAAAACAAAGGTTCCTCAATGGTTCTTGTCTTGGATGTAAAGTCTTTTTTTGGAGTAGAACCACCTTAAAGAACCACCCACTGAAAAACAAAGGGAACTTGGAAAGAACCCTCATCAGCACCATCATTTTTAAGAACACAGGCTTGTGTGCACCTGTTTCAGAGCATCCCATCCTACTGCCCATTCTTCTCTATGGAGATTACACCCACGTCAGCAGTGGGTTTGCCTTAATCAGACGAAGCCACCAATTAGAAGCGGTGTCTGGATACTTTGGGACGGAGTGTATATACGCTGCACAGAGTAAGCAATGTGTTTTACAAGGTGTTTCATGTGGAGAGCAGTTTCGCTCCAAGCTGGCGTGCGGTTACCGAAACCTTGCTCATCGAACGTTGTTCCATGACAATCAGGACTCCTTCATCTTCACAGCTGCCATCGGCTCACGCTTCGTTTCAGAACTTCTTTCGGGAGACGGGACCACTTTTTTAGGAAGCCAGCACTCGTCTGAATCGAGGGGGCAGGAAACCCGGGGGGCCGTTTTAATGTGTCACGAGGGGCCGAACCCTGAGGCCTCATGCGACCGGTTCAAAGCACAAAGGTGTCTGTGGAAGTCAGCCACGAGTTCTCCAGGACTGTAAGAGAAAGTCCTGACCGGGACGCAGGGACAGGCCTCTCGAGGACCCTCACAAGTCCACCCCGTGGCTTCGCCAGCGCTCCATCCACAATGAGATCTCGCCCCATTGTTTTCTCACTGCTGTAAATTCTCACCCTTTAAGTTTAGGTTTTATAGAAAAGTGACATCTGAACGCATCGTGTGCGATTGTTTAAATACAGTTTGCTTGCATGACGAAGCAGCCACGCGATGGCTCCTCAAACACGGGCGGCGTCTTGTTTACACGTTGGAGGGAAGATGGTGGATATCCTACTCAATGTGAGCTCTCTGAACAGACCTCAAGCGCTTAACGAAAACAGTGTGTACAGTGAATCCAAATACTCCGTCGTTTAATGGCCTCTTTTTCTTTTTTTTATTTCGGCTTACGATACGTCGTTTACACTCGAGCTTGTAAATCCCGCATCCCGTGCGAGTCTACTGTGATTTTGTGTCCAGATGATGGTCAGAGTGATGGGATTCTTATTTTTTATTTCCTTCTTTTTTGATAGCTGCTTTCGTCCCGAGACTGGTGTATGTTTAAGGCCACTGTTTTAAGTGAGCCCGTTCACAAGGCCTGACCGAACCACGTTAAAAAAAGAAATAAAAAGAAAAGACAAAAGAAAGAGTGCAGTCGGGGTGTCAAGTGCCTCCTTTTGGCAGACGAGGGGGGCAGTTGTGAGAAACTTTGTCGACACATCAAAAGCAATCAAATAATCATGGTTACGAAATAAGTGTTCAATAAAGCAGACGTGTGGAAAAGGTTACGTGATCACTAAAGCCATTAAACGAGTCTGTCTAATTACTGGAAACGGTGGGTCAGGGTCAGACCCTCTCTGCTTTATTCATGTGTTGTTAATGCTATGATTAAATGTTTTTGTATCACAACTCAATTTGAAAGAGTGAAATTTTCAAATCAATGCCTCTGTTATTTAATGTTGTCCCATTTTGAATTGGGGGGATTTAGACTAATCCTGTTGTCGGTCTGCAAAAATTATATACTTAATTATAACAAATCCATTATTTTTTATATTGAAATCACAATTTTCAAATTTATAAAACTACAATATTTTATTGTATCCCAAATTCAACATTGTCCTACGTTTGTTTTAATTAAGGAAAAAAAATGCCTTCATTATATACAACTAATTCATTATTTTTTAAACTGGTCTGCTGGTCTTCTTAAGGAAAAATGCTTTCATTATATGCAACTAATTCAGCATCTTTATATTGAACTTTTTAATTGTATCCCAAATATTTAACATAGTCTTAAGTTTTAAGCTAATGATAAGTGTTTAAGTCTGAAAAAAATGGTTTGCTGGTCGTCTTAAGGAAAAAAATGCTTTCGTTATATACAACTAATTCATTATTTTTATATTGAAAATGCAATTTTTTATTTTAAAAAAATTATATTTTTAGTTGTATCCCAAATTATTCAACATTAACATTATTCAAGTTTTAATTAACATAATGATGAGTGTTTAAGGCTGAAAAAAATGGTCTGCTGGTTGTGTTAAGGAAAAAATGCTTTCATTTTAAACAACTAATTCATAATTTTTATATTGAAATGGCAATTTTCAAATTTACAGAACTGAAATTGTAATTATATTCCACATTATTCAATACTGTCTTACGTTTTAACCTAATGATGAGTGTTTAAGTCTGAAAAAATTGGTGTGTTGTATTTTAGCAAGTAAAAATCTTGGAGTTTATAGAAAATGATGGAATTTTATATCACAATCATAATACTGGTCCCAAAAATGTTCCACTAATTGTTCAGTGCACTGTCTACGGGGCTACTAGTTATGATTGCAGGTGTAAGTTGAGTTTGAGAAGAACCGAACAGTTAAGCGTTTTTACTGAAATTGCTAATTTAAAGAGTTAAAAAAAATCTAGTTCCTTGAGCTACAGTTTATTATGTGGTACAGTATTCAGTGTTGTCTGGACACATGTAAACCAGAGGAGTTTAACTTAACATGGAGCGCATGAGTTGGTGTACATTAAAGTCTGAAAAGAAAGGATACTGCGGTGAAGATGTGGCAAAAAAACAAAAAAACACAATTAGATATTCCCACAAGTCATTCAGCCTTAAGTCCGAGCTTCAGTTTCATACCTTGAGTGTCTGGCCGGCTCTCGTGGACACCGTAGGAGTACGTCATAAAAATACATAATGTATATAAACTCATATCCAGTGTCAGGTCTTCCATGTTGGATGCTTCTACTCTAGCTGGTACTATTTCATTAGAGAGGTTTCCATTCTCAATCAATCCTTTACTTCAGCATTTGAGTTACATTAAGGCCCTGGATGGTTCAAGATGATCCATGTTGGCATTCAGATATTAAATCCCCGCGAGGGCATTAGGGATATTTCAAGAACCTTCATAACATCCTCGTATGAATTAATTATTAAAGTGTGGTTTTAATCCATCATCTTGGCTTTTAAAGGTTGGCTCAACCATGGTGGATCCATCACGAAACTAAATGGATTTCAGTAGATGATGCATGGTCTAGAAGCGAGCGGCGTGTTTGTATAGCGATGCAAGAGTAGCCGATGCAACTCTTTAAAAGAGCGGCTCTTTCTGCCTCGCTGTCGTGATTGAAAGTCGAGGCACACGCTCTGAAACCGCCGCTGTTGGGGAAGGCCTTAATCAGCACATTCTTGACTCGCCTCTGTTGTTTGGAGGATTTCGCCGCCGCAACTGTATGTGTTGTAAACCGTGAGGAAATGGCTACTACAGCCACTTGCATGCACCCTTTCATCGATTGGGCACGAGGCCCGTAGTGATGGAATCGCTATGGTTTCATTTGAGGCAGCCTGAATTTTTTTCTTTACTGTGCAAGTGACCACCCTTCTTTTATTCCATTCTTTATTTTGTCCAGGAGATATTTCTAAGGAGGTTAGATTTAAGGTTACTCCAAAAAAGAAGAGGTGAAAAGACAGGAGTTTCCACAGTTTGAGTAAATTGGATTCCTAACAACCACCTGCAAGACCCGGTGGACCACCCAGACTGTCGCCATCAGCGCTTAAAGGAGAAAACCAAGCTCCTGCTTTAGATCTGGAAAGATGTGAAGCCCTCACAGAGAAAGAGAAATAGATTAAAGTGGATCTGTCATGCTTTTCTACTTATTTGTGCATGCAAACGTTCTGCAAAGTTCTAAATCCCAAAGTTACATGCCAGAGGGAGAAGCTCTCTTCAACAGAAACCACGTTTCTCAGCTGCCTGAAACACCTCACTGGAATTCCAGCCCTTTTCTCTGTTACAAGGTGACATCATCTTGTAACACAATTCCTATTGCCCGCCTATCGGCAAGCTTGGCTGATTCTAACACAACACACATTGAGCTAAACCAGTAAAAACTGACTCCAGTCTAGCCGGGGCAGCCATGGGCTGAAGGTTAGGCATCCGGTATTGTGACCGGAAGGTTGCCGGTTCAATCACCTGGACCAACAGGACACAAATAAAGTGCCCTTGAGCAAGACACCTAACCCCCAACTGCTTTCTGGGTACTGTGAATAGGGTTGCTCCAGGCAAGTGTGCTTACTGCCCCCTAGTGCGTATGTTTACTAGTGTGCATGGATGGGTTCAAACAAATTCCCCTGTGTTACACAAGTGGCAATAGTCCAGCTTGTGAAGGTGAATCTACCGGACTTTCAGGATCCGACTCTGACTCAAACTGATACAGCAGAACTGACACCATTGTAAGAACAGCCCCAGCGGTGTGGGGGCAGAACTTGTTACAGAATGCACTGACCAATCAGAGCACACTGGGCTTATTGAGAGGAGGAGCCTATAGACACAGGAAAATGTAGGCAGGTTAATTTATTCTAAGGACCCCAGACAATGGCTGTGTCTCAAATCTAGTGAGCTCCTACATAGGCAGCATTTTACGTCATAGTATGCGCTCTTGACATGACTGTCCCAATTCTTACATACCTTAAACATACTGTCTACTGAGGAACCTTATTTAGACCTGATTTTAAGAAAGCATCGAACGCTTCCTCAGTCGCTAAGACAATCCCATGATGCAACACAGGCTAATCTACGAGCAGTGAAGTGGTTTTAAAATGTGAGTTATTTTGATTCTCTCTGGAGTTTTAATGTGTTTCTGGTCATATAATCACACAAAACAGTATTTTATTATCAACTCTGTAACGAGTCCTTCACCATTTACACTTTATACTCCAGACATTAGCATTTATGCTAGCAGATTTTTAAGCCTCTGTCTATTGTTTTGGATGCCAGCCGGTAGCTTAGCAACCAGCTAAACCACCAGGCATGTGCTGCAGTGGGGGGAACAAGCCGTGACGCAGTCTCTCTCTAACTAGAGCGTCTCAGTAATCTGTTTATGAGGAGAGATGAGGAGAGAACGCTGATACTTACACAGCTGCTACCTAGACAGCCTACTTAGACACTCACTAGAGATTAGAGACAGACCCGATATGCTATAAACAAAAAAACATTATAAACTGTAAACAGGATAATGAATAGTCATCTTTAAAACAAACAAAATCTGAAAGTGGACGTCAGGGTTTTACGGACTGTTTGTAGTTTGTAATTGCTAAACCAACTTCTCAGACTGAACCGTGGAGGTCGTGGCTCTTTGGGGAACTGAAAGTGAGTCTCCTGATAAGAACAGAAGCTGCTGAAGCTGAAATAAAAGAATAACTTGTAGGTTGAATGGTTTGTACTGCTGTTTTGACTGGAAATGAATTGAAGGTTGGTCTCGGCCTACCTCAGCGTACCTCGTTACTTCTTCCCTCAGACGACTTCTGTATTAATGATGTAATGGTTTGTGACAAAATAGTGCAGCTGCCGTCCGTCCAGAGAAAGGTCGTTATATATATTTGGTCAAAGGTGTATTTGGATAAAGGGCAGATGTGCACGTGATGAGATGAGGGTGGGGGGGAACACTTTGCGGTGGGCTGCTTTTGGTCTGCCGCCTGTGAAAAGGCTTTCCGATGGCATTTGATATAAAGCGAACTGCATAAACAAGAACACTCTGATAAGATGTTTACAGGCTCTGCAAATTAGATCAAAAGAGCGCAGATCTGACTCCTCCAGCACTGCGTCTGATTGAATTGAAATACATAAGGTATTGTGTGTGTGTGTGTGTGTGTGTGTGTGTGTGTGTGTGTTCTTGTAGAGGTATATTTGTGAGGACCACATGTTCTCACTAGTATAGTACAGTCTGATTTATTTGGTAAAGTGAGGACATTTTGCTGTTCCTCACTTTAGGACACGTCATTTTCTCAAAAAATCTAGTTTTTTAAAATTTAATAGAGCAGAAAATTCCTGTTTTGGATACTAAGGTTAAGGTTAGGGTTAGGTTTAGGTGTAGGTGTAGTATTATATAAGGTACTGAGGTTAAGGTTAGGGTTAGGGTTAGGTGTAGGTGTAGTATTATATAAGGTACTGAGGTTAAGGTTAGGGTTAGGGTTAGGTGTAGGTGTAGTATTATATAAGGTACTGAGGTTAAGGTTAAGGTTAGGTTTAGGTGTAGTATTATATAAGGTACTGAGGTTAAGGTTAGGGTTAGGGTTAGGTGTAGGTGTAGTATTATATAAGGTACTGAGGTTAAGGTTAGGGTTAGGGTTAGGTGTAGGTGTAGTATTATATAAGGTACTGAGGTTAAGGTTAAGGTTAGGTTTAGGTGTAGTATTATATAAGGTACTGAGGTTAAGGTTAAGGTTAGGTTTAGGTGTAGGTGTAGTATTATATAAGGTACTGAGGTTAAGGTTAGGTTTAGGTGTAGGTGTAGTATTATATAAGGTACTGAGGTTAAGGTTAGGTTTAGGGTTAGGTGTAGGTGTAGTATTATATAAGGTACTGAGGTTAAGGTTAAGGTTAGGTTTAGGTGTAGTATTATATAAGGTACTGAGGTTAAGGTTAGGTTTAGGTGTAGGTGTAGTATTATATAAGGTACTGAGGTTAAGGTTAGGGTTAGGTGTAGGTGTAGTATTATATAAGGTACTGAGGTTAAGGTTAGGTTTAGGTGTAGGTGTAGTATTATATAAGGTACTGAGGTTAAGGTTAGGTTTAGGTGTAGTATTATATAAGGTACTGAGGTTAAGGTTAGGGTTAGGGTTAGGTGTAGTATTATATAAGGTACTGAGATTAAGGTTAAGGTTAGGTTTAGGTGTAGGTGTAGTATTATATAAGGTACTGAGGTTAAGGTTAGGTGTAGGTGTAGTATTATATAAGGTACTGAGATTAAGGTTAAGGTTAGGGTTAGGTGTAGGTGTAGTATTATATAAGGTACTGAGGTTAAGGTTAGGTTTAGGTGTAGGTGTAGTATTATATAAGGTACTGAGGTTAAGGTTAGGTTTAGGTGTAGGTGTAGTATTATATAAGGTACTGAGGTTAAGGTTAGGGTTAGGTGTAGGTGTAGTATTATATAAGGTACTGAGGTTAAGGTTAGGTTTAGGTGTAGGTGTAGTATTATATAAGGTACTGAGATTAAGGTTAGGTTTAGGTGTAGGTGTAGTATTATATAAGGTACTGAGGTTAAGGTTAGTGTTAGGTGTAGTATTATATAAGGTACTGAGCTTAAGGTTAAGGTTAGGTTTAGGTGTAGGTGTAGTATTATATAAGGTACTGAGGTTAAGGTTAGGGTTAGGTGTAGGTGTAGTATTATATAAGGTACTGAGGTTAAGGTTAGGTTTAGGTTTAGGTGTAGTATTATATAAGGTACCGAGGTTAAGGTTAGGGTTAGGTGTAGGTGTAGTATTATATAAGGTACTGAGCTTAAGGTTAAGGTTAGGTTTAGGTGTAGGTGTAGTATTATATAAGGTACTGAGATTAAGGTTAGGTTTAGGTGTAGGTGTAGTATTATATAAGGTACTGAGGTTAAGGTTAGTGTTAGGTGTAGTATTATATAAGGTACTGAGCTTAAGGTTAAGGTTAGGTTTAGGTGTAGGTGTAGTATTATATAAGGTACTGAGGTTAAGGTTAGGGTTAGGTGTAGGTGTAGTATTATATAAGGTACTGAGGTTAAGGTTAGGTTTAGGTTTAGGTGTAGTATTATATAAGGTACTGAGGTTAAGGTTAGGTTAGGTTTAGGTGTAGTATTATAGAAGGTAATGAGGTTAAGGTTAGGTTTAGGTTTAGGTGTAGTATTATATAAGGTACTGAGGTTAAGGTTAGGGTTAGGTGTAGGTGTAGTATTATATAAGGTACTGAGGTTAAGGTTAGGGTTAGGTTTAGGTGTAGTATTATATAATGTAATGAGGTTAAGGTTAGGGTTAGGTGTAGGTGTAGTATTATATAAGGTAATGAGGTTAAGGTTAGGGTTAGGTTTAGGTGTAGTATTATATAAGGTAATGAGGTTAAGGTTAGGGTTAGGTGTAGTATTATATAAGGTAATGAGGTTAAGGTTAGGGTTAGGTTTAGGTGTAGTATTATATAAGGTAATGAGGTTAAGGTTTGGGTTAGGGTTAGGTTTAGGTGTAGTATTATATAAGGTAATGAGGTTAAGGTTTGGGTTAGGGTTAGGTGTAGGTGTAGTATTATATAAGGTAATGAGGTTAAGGTTAGGGTTAGGTTTAGGTGTAGTATTATATAAGGTAATGAGGTTAAGGTTTGGGTTAGGGTTAGGTTTAGGTGTAGTATTATATAAGGTAATGAGGTTAAGTTTTGGGTTAGGGTTAGGTGTAGGTGTAGTATTATATAAGGTAATGAGGTTAAGGTTAGGGTTAGGGTTAGGTGTAGGTGTAGTATTATATAAGGTACTGAGGTTAAGGTTAGGTTTAGGGTTAGGTGTAGTATTATATAAGGTACTGAGGTTAAGGTTAGGGTCAGGGTTAGGTGTAGGTGTAGTATTATATAAGGTACTGAGGTTAAGGTTAGGTTTAGGTGTAGGTGTAGTATTATATAAGGTACTGAGGTTAAGGTTAGGGTTAGGTGTAGGTGTAGTATTATATAAGGTACTGAGGTTAAGGTTAGGTTTAGGTGTAGGTGTAGTATTATATAAGGTACTGAGGTTAAGGTTAGGTTTAGGTGTAGTATTATATAAGGTACTGAGGTTAAGGTTAGGGTTAGGGTTAGGTGTAGTATTATATAAGGTACTGAGATTAAGGTTAAGGTTAGGTTTAGGTGTAGGTGTAGTATTATATAAGGTACTGAGGTTAAGGTTAGGTGTAGGTGTAGTATTATATAAGGTACTGAGATTAAGGTTAAGGTTAGGGTTAGGTGTAGGTGTAGTATTATATAAGGTACTGAGGTTAAGGTTAGGTTTAGGTGTAGGTGTAGTATTATATAAGGTACTGAGGTTAAGGTTAGGTTTAGGTGTAGGTGTAGTATTATATAAGGTACTGAGGTTAAGGTTAGGGTTAGGTGTAGGTGTAGTATTATATAAGGTACTGAGGTTAAGGTTAGGTTTAGGTGTAGGTGTAGTATTATATAAGGTACTGAGGTTAAGGTTAGGTTTAGGTGTAGGTGTAGTATTATATAAGGTACTGAGATTAAGGTTAAGATTAGGGTTAGGTTTAGGTGTAGTATTATATAAGGTACTGAGGTTAAGGTTAGGTGTAGGTGTAGTATTATATAAGGTACTGAGGTTAAGGTTAGGTTTAGGTGTAGGTGTAGTATTATATAAGGTACTGAGGTTAAGGTTAGGTGTAGGTGTAGTATTATATAAGGTACTGAGGTTAAGGTTAGGTTTAGGTGTAGGTGTAGTATTATATAAGGTACTGAGGTTAAGGTTAGGATTAGGGTTAGGTGTAGGTGTAGTATTATATAAGGTACTGAGGTTAAGGTTAGGTTTAGGTGTAGGTGTAGTATTATATAAGGTACTGAGGTTAAGGTTAGGTTTAGGTGTAGTATTATATAAGGTACTGAGGTTAAGGTTAGAGTTAGGTGTAGGTGTAGTATTATATAAGGTACTGAGGTTAAGGTTAGGTTTAGGTGTAGGTGTAGTATTATATAAGGTACTGAGGTTAAGGTTAGGTTTAGGTGTAGTATTATATAAGGTACTGAGGTTAAGGTTAGGGTTAGGTGTAGGTGTAGTATTATATAAGGTACTGAGATTAAGGTTAGGGTTAGGTGTAGGTGTAGTATTATATAAGGTACTGAGATTAAGGTTAGGGTTAGGTGTAGGTGTAGTATTATATAAGGTACTGAGGTTAAGGTTAGGGTTAGGTGTAGGTGTAGTATTATATAAGGTACTGAGCTTAAGGTTAAGGTTAGGTTTAGGTGTAGGTGTAGTATTATATAAGGTACTGAGATTAAGGTTAGGTTTAGGTGTAGGTGTAGTATTATATAAGGTACTGAGGTTAAGGTTAGTGTTAGGTGTAGTATTATATAAGGTACTGAGCTTAAGGTTAAGGTTAGGTTTAGGTGTAGGTGTAGTATTATATAAGGTACTGAGGTTAAGGTTAGGGTTAGGTGTAGGTGTAGTATTATATAAGGTACTGAGGTTAAGGTTAGGTTTAGGTTTAGGTGTAGTATTATATAAGGTACCGAGGTTAAGGTTAGGGTTAGGTGTAGGTGTAGTATTATATAAGGTACTGAGCTTAAGGTTAAGGTTAGGTTTAGGTGTAGGTGTAGTATTATATAAGGTACTGAGATTAAGGTTAGGTTTAGGTGTAGGTGTAGTATTATATAAGGTACTGAGGTTAAGGTTAGTGTTAGGTGTAGTATTATATAAGGTACTGAGCTTAAGGTTAAGGTTAGGTTTAGGTGTAGGTGTAGTATTATATAAGGTACTGAGGTTAAGGTTAGGTGTAGGTGTAGGTGTAGTATTATATAAGGTACTGAGGTTAAGGTTAGGTTTAGGTTTAGGTGTAGTATTATATAAGGTACTGAGGTTAAGGTTAGGGTTAGGTTTAGGTGTAGTATTATATAATGTAATGAGGTTAAGGTTAGGTTTAGGTTTAGGTGTAGTATTATATAAGGTACTGAGGTTAAGGTTAGGGTTAGGTGTAGGTGTAGTATTATATAAGGTACTGAGGTTAAGGTTAGGGTTAGGTTTAGGTGTAGTATTATATAATGTAATGAGGTTAAGGTTAGGGTTAGGTGTAGGTGTAGTATTATATAAGGTAATGAGGTTAAGGTTAGGTTTAGGTGTAGTATTATATAAGGTAATGAGGTTAAGGTTAGGGTTAGGTGTAGGTGTAGTATTATATAAGGTAATGAGGTTAAGGTTAGGGTTAGGTTTAGGTGTAGTATTATATAAGGTAATGAGGTTAAGGTTTGGGTTAGGGTTAGGTTTAGGTGTAGTATTATATAAGGTAATGAGGTTAAGGTTTGGGTTAGGGTTAGGTGTAGGTGTAGTATTATATAAGGTAATGAGGTTAAGGTTAGGGTTAGGTTTAGGTGTAGTATTATATAAGGTAATGAGGTTAAGGTTTGGGTTAGGGTTAGGTTTAGGTGTAGTATTATATAAGGTAATGAGGTTAAGGTTTGGGTTAGGGTTAGGTGTAGGTGTAGTATTATATAAGGTAATGAGGTTAAGGTTAGGGTTAGGGTTAGGTGTAGGTGTAGTATTATATAAGGTACTGAGGTTAAGGTTAGGTTTAGGGTTAGGTGTAGTATTATATAAGGTACTGAGGTTAAGGTTAGGGTTAGGGTTAGGTGTAGGTGTAGTATTATATAAGGTACTGAGGTTAAGGTTAGGTTTAGGTGTAGGTGTAGTATTATATAAGGTACTGAGGTTAAGGTTAGGTTTAGGTGTAGGTGTAGTATTATATAAGGTACTGAGGTTAAGGTTAAGGTTAGGTTTAGGTGTAGGTGTAGTATTATATAAGGTACTGAGGTTAAGGTTAGGGTTAGGGTTAGGTGTAGGTGTAGTATTATATAAGGTACTGAGGTTAAGGTTAGGGTTAGGTTTAGGTGTAGTATTATATAAGGTACTGAGGTTAAGGTTAGGGTTAGAGTTAGGTGTAGTATTATATAAGGTACTGAGGTTAAGGTTAGGCTTAGGTGTAGGTGTAGTATTATATAAGGTACTGAGGTTAAGGTTAGGCTTAGGTGTAGGTGTAGTATTATATAAGGTACTGAGGTTAAGGTTAGGTTTAGGTGTAGGTGTAGTATTATATAAGGTACTGAGGTTAAGGTTAGGGTTAGGTGTAGGTGTAGTATTATATAAGGTACCGAGGTTAAGGTTAGGGTTAGGTGTAGGTGTAGTATTATATAAGGTACTGAGCTTAAGGTTAAGGTTAGGTTTAGGTGTAGGTGTAGTATTATATAAGGTACTGAGATTAAGGTTAGGTTTAGGTGTAGGTGTAGTATTATATAAGGTACTGAGGTTAAGGTTAGTGTTAGGTGTAGTATTATATAAGGTACTGAGCTTAAGGTTAAGGTTAGGTTTAGGTGTAGGTGTAGTATTATATAAGGTACTGAGGTTAAGGTTAGGGTTAGGTGTAGGTGTAGTATTATATAAGGTACTGAGGTTAAGGTTAGGTTTAGGTTTAGGTGTAGTATTATATGAGGTACTGAGGTTAAGGTTAGGGTTAGGTTTAGGTGTAGTATTATATAATGTAATGAGGTTAAGGTTAGGTTTAGGTTTAGGTGTAGTATTATATAAGGTACTGAGGTTAAGGTTAGGGTTAGGTGTAGGTGTAGTATTATATAGGGTACTGAGGTTAAGGTTAGGGTTAGGGTTAGGTTTAGGTGTAGTATTATATAAGGTAATGAGGTTAAGGTTTGGGTTAGGGTTAGGTGTAGGTGTAGTATTATATAAGGTAATGAGGTTAAGGTTAGGGTTAGGTTTAGGTGTAGTATTATATAAGGTAATGAGGTTAAGGTTTGGGTTAGGGTTAGGTTTAGGTGTAGTATTATATAAGGTAATGAGGTTAAGGTTTGGGTTAGGGTTAGGTGTAGGTGTAGTATTATATAAGGTAATGAGGTTAAGGTTAGGGTTAGGTTTAGGTGTAGTATTATATAAGGTAATGAGGTTAAGGTTTGGGTTAGGGTTAGGTTTAGGTGTAGTATTATATAAGGTAATGAGGTTAAGGTTTGGGTTAGGGTTAGGTGTAGGTGTAGTATTATATAAGGTAATGAGGTTAAGGTTAGGGTTAGGTGTAGGTGTAGTATTATATAAGGTACTGAGGTTAAGGTTAGGGTTAGGGTTAGGGTTAGGTGTAGTATTATATAAGGTACTGAGGTTAAGGTTAGGTTTAGGGTTAGGTGTAGGTGTAGTATTATATAAGGTACTGAGGTTAAGGTTAGGATTAGGTTTAGGTGTAGTATTATATAAGGTAATGAGGTTAAGGTTAGGTTTAGGTGTAGGTGTAGTATTATATAAGGTACTGAGGTTAAGGTTAGGTTTAGGTGTAGTATTATATAAGGTACTGAGGTTAAGGTTAGGTTTAGGTGAAGGTGTAGTATTATATAAGGTACTGAGGTTAAGATTAGGTTTAGGGTTAGGTGTAGGTGTAGTATTATATAAGGTACTGAGGTTAAGATTAGGTTTAGGTTTAGTTTTATTCAGTTATAGTAAAACAAAAATCAATAGAAACCTATGGATGACCTCACTAATATAGTAAGACAAACGTGTGTGTGTGTGCGGGCTCTGAACAAAATGAATGTGTACGGTCAGCGTCCTCCAGAGGCGGCTGGCATTGACAACACAAGGGTGCAGTGACCTCCCAGGTTGGAGCTGTATGATATGGATGAAAGGAATACGTTGTGATTACGTTACCAGTGCGATTCATCTTTATGTGACATGCTGCAGTGATTTGTTGATCGTGTGAAAGTCTTGATTCGCCCAGAAAAAAAAGGATTTATTTATGAGGCTTATTTGCATATTGTGACCTTCTGTAATATTTACAGTACAGTATCAGCAGAGGCCAATATTGCACTAAAGATTATCAGATGATATAATATGCCTGATATAACTCGAGAAAAGCTTAACATGGCCTAACGGACTGATACAACAACCTAAAACACCAGCTTTCTCCACACAGTAATGCTCATGTGTAGTCACCGCTGCAGAATGAATGAATCTGTAAAGCATTTATTCCCCATATAAACTACAGGACACACAAAGACACCAACTTTCAGTAACATGCATTGCTTATTGTGATAAAGGCTTAGTATCTCATAATGTCTTACTATCAAAATCCATAAAAATCATTGATTTTTATAAAAATACTGACTCATTATGTCAAAATAATGACTTAACAACTCATCGGAATGTATTTTATGTTGTAAAAATGACATAAGTAAGTCAAAATATTTGCTTAATATCTCATCAAAATGTCTTCATATGTTTTAATAATAAGTATCTTGTAACAGTGACTTCATAAGTCATAACCTTACATCATAATATGGACTTATTCTTCACCATTTCAAAATAATGACTTATTATATAATACAAATGACTTACTATGTCAAAGTAATGACATAATATCTCATAAAAATGTCTTATGTTGTAATCCTTACTTTAAATATTGGCTCACTATGTCAAAATTAATTCAAAATAGTGACTTACTTTGGCAAAATAATGACTTAACAACTCATCAAAATGTATTTTTTATTGTAACAATTATAGTAAGTCAAAATAATTGCTTAATATCTCATAAAATGTTTTATGTGTTTTTATATGTGTTTATTGTAAGTATCTCGTAACAGTGACTTCATAAGTCATAACCTTACATCATAATATGGACTTATTCTTCACCATTTCAAAATAATGACTTATTATGTAATACAAATGACTTACTGAGTCAAAGTCTTATGTTGTAATCCTTACTTAGTATCTCAAACAAATGACAAGACTTTAAATCTCATAACAATGTCTTAATATGTCATAATAATGCCGTAGTATTTCATAATGTCATACTATAAAAAAACTATCAATCAAAATTATGGATAAAATATTTTTTTTTAAATATTGACTCACTATGTCAAAACAAACTTAAAATAATGACTTACTTTGTCAAAATAATGACTTAACAAATCATACAAATGTTTTTTGTATGTTGTAACAAAAACTTAGCATCGTAAAAATAGCTTATCACAAAACAATGACTTAATATCATTAATAACAATGACCTAACCCTAACCCATACAAATATCTTAATATGTTTTAATAATTAGTATCTCATAACACTGACTGTATAAGATTGTCAATCTCATATTGTAATATGGACTTATTCTTCACGTGTCAAAATAATGATGTTATAACCCATAAAAAATGTCTCATGTTGTAATCCTTAATATCTCGAAAAAATGACAAAATTCTTAAAGTCTCATAACAATGTCTTATTATGTCATAATAATGACTTAGCATCTCAAAAATAATTTACTTATGTCAAAATATAGACATAATATCCCTTAAAATGTCTTATATTGTAATCCTTACTTAGTATCTCATTCAAATGACAGACTTAAAATTTCATAACAATGTCTTAATATGTCGAAATAATGACTTAGCATCTCAAAAATCATTACTTATGAAGTCACTAGTTTGAGAAATGTATGTCAAACCATTGCTTTAATGATAATAATGTGTTTACATTAAATATTTACTTGCATTTACTCGTTTTTACAACATAGTATCTCATGAAAAAGGTCCGTAAGTCTTTCTTTTGAGATGCTAATTCAAAAATTCTGACATACTGCTGCCAGAAACGGAGAAAAAAAGAAAAATATGGCTGTTAAAACGACCTTCCAGTCACGATTACTCTCAAATACCAACAGATTAAAACTGATTAAACGACAAAACAGTCGTTTTTAAATGAAACTGGTATTTTGTCAGGATTTGTGTAGATACTTGTGATCGTCAGTGAGAGAGATGTGCTGGTTTCAGTGTATATTAACCCACGTTAAGCTTTTTTCGGCTCAGAATGTTGTGAGAGTGGAAGCAAACAACAAATATCTCACATTTTTCTGCTTGTTTCTTTTTTGTCCCTGTTGTTTTACTGTCGTGTGAAATGAACTTATTAGCATATAAACATCAGTCGGCTCCTCATGACCCGCTCGGCTCCGGCTCTAACGCAGGTACATAACAATCGTTCAATTATAAAAAGCGCTTGCTTTCTTTCTTCTTCTCCTCTCCGGCTGCTGCGACCTGTGTTGTTTTTCTTTGCGCTGCACATAAAATGAGCTAATGAGGAGCCAAAAAAAAACAACAAAACAAAACAAAACAAGAAAGAAAGAAAGAAAGAGGAGCGTTTGGTCTGTTTCCCGGCTCGCTGGTGGGAAGCGTCCTTGTGTTTGTGTGGTGATGGGCTCCGGTGTGGTCAGCCTCTTCACTGCTACAAGCTGTGCAGATAAAGCGGCGGCTACACGAGAGCAATTTCAGGCGGGCTTGTGTTTCCTGCTGGATCATCACTCTGCTAAACTGTTCTGGAGGAGAAAAAAAAGAGGCTTGTACAATGTTCTGCGGATATCAGAGGTAGCTGTACGCTTCAGAAGTGCAGGCGCTGCACTTACGCAAACCCTTTACCACAAGAGGACGGGCTGGAGAACTTTGTGTAAATTCGTTCATCAGCTACTCTTAAGTTCAAGCACCAGATAAAGCGTTGAACTCCGGCAACCTTCGCTTTCTTTATACTCGAGTGGTGCCTGACATTCTGGAAACTGGCCATTCAATATTACAGAACAAAATGGAATACGGGTCACAATATTGTACCAGCGCCGGTCCAAGGCCTCGGATATCATCTGCTGTAGTGGCGAAGTAGAGCAGCGCTGTAGCAGTCTTGGGATTATATCACTATGTATTGCGATTGCGAGACACCTCCAGAGTATTAAAGAATAATTTCCTGTACATTAAACACCCTGTTTAACCAAAACACCAACACAAAATCTAAAATCTGAAGAGTCATCGATTGGGGTGAACTGGTTAGAAGGCTTCTTCATATACATGATATTGCCAATACTATTCACTCGTCTGTCTTCACACGTATATGAACTTCCATTCTTAATCTATAGGGTTAATATGATGTTGGCCCAACCTTTGCAGCTATAACAGCTTCAGCTCTTCCCCTTACAGAAAATAAGTATACTTAAAGTTCTTTTTATTAAGTATACTTTATGCAGTTACTATACTAATGTCATTGTACTAGTAGTACACTTGTATATGTACTATTTTAATACTTCTTGGGACTAAAAAGTATACTTTTAAGTACACTTTAAGTGTAAGAGTAGTAAACCAAGTATACAACTAGTTTACATCTTTTGTACTGTAACTACACTAAAAGTAAACTTTACTGTTAGTTTACTAGCTTGTAGGTTCTTTAAGTGAACTTAACATAATACTTATAATTTACTGCTTATATTATTGTTGTACTTTAAAGTATATGACTCGGTTTAAGGTTTTTTTTTCTACTTAAAATAGAATTTTAACAATGTTTACTTACTAACCAGTGGACACACGTAAAATAAACAAGACAGACTCAGATTAAAAAACATATTTGTATATTTATAAATCTTTATAAATCAAATTTTAAATAAATATTGTACTGAATGTGTTTTTGTGCAGAGCAGGAATACTTACTTCTACTATCTCAATCAAAAGATTAAGTACAAGTAAAGGCCAAAAATACTTAGACTGTTCTATACTTGTCAGTATAACCCCAGCATATTTAAGTATGACTGTGTTTAGTATATCACTGAGAAGTACATAAAAAGTAAACTGAAAGTATACTCACTTCCTTTTAGTTTAAAAGAAGTAAATTAATGGTACACTTGAATAAACTTCTTTTCTGGTCTGGGAAGGCTCTCCACACGGTTTAGGAGAGTGTTTATGGGAATGTTTGACCGACAGTTCTTCCAGAAGACCATCTGAGAGGTCAGACACTGATGTTGGACGAGAAGGTCTGACTCTGAGTCTCCGCTCTAATTAATCCCAAAGGTGTTCTACCAGGTTGAGGTCAGGACTCTGTGCAGGACAGTCAAGTTCTTCCACATTAAACTCGTTCCTCCATGTCTTTATGGAGCTTGATTTGTGTACTGGTGGGCAGCCATGTTGGAACAGGAAGGGGGCGTCTCCAAACTGTCCCCACAAAGTTGGGAGCATGAAATTATCTCAACTTTGTGGTAATGGTTTGGGGACGGCCCCTTCCTGTTCCAACAAGACTGCCCACCAGTGCACAGAGTAGCTCAATACTGAGTCCAAGTCCAGGTCAGAGTCCAAATCAGTACTGAGACTGTGTAGTAGTCAAATCTGAGTCAAGGCTCAGGCTCAGTATTGACTCAGACTCAACTGCTACAAAGTCTCAGTATTGACTTAGACTCAACTTCTACAAAGTCTCAGAACTGACTCAAACTCAACTGCTACAAAGTCTCAGTATTGACTCAAACTCAACTGCTACAAAGTCTCAGTATTGACTCAAACTCAACTGCTACAAAGTCTCAATACTGACTCAGACTCAACTGCTACAAAGTCTCAGTATTGACTCAAACTCAACTGCTACAAAGTCTCAGTATTGACTCAAACTCAACTGCTACAAAGTCTCATTACTGACTCAGACTCAACTGCTACAAAGTCTCAGTATTGACTCAAACTCAACTGCTACAAAGTCTCAGTATTGACTCAAATTCAACTGCTACAAAGTCTCAATACTGACTCAGACTCAACTGCTACAACGTCTCAATAGTGACTCAGACTCAACTGCTACAAAGTCTCAGTATTGACTCAAACTCAACTGCTACAAAGTCTCAATACTGACTCAAACTCAACTGCTACAAAGTCTCAATACTGACTCAGACTCAAATGGTACAAAATCTCAGTATTGACTCAAACTCAACTGCTACAAAGTCCCAATATTGACTTAAACTCAACTGCAACAAAGTATCAGCCTTGGCTCAGATGTAACTACTACACAGTCTCAGTACTGACCTAAACTCCACTACAGCAAAGTCTGGTTTTGACTCAAAATCGGGTGCTACAAAATCTCAGTACTGACTTGAGTTCACCAGCTAAAGTCTCAGTTCTGACTCAAACTCAACTGCCACAAAGTCTCAGTACTGACTCAAATTAATCTGCTAAAGCCTCAGTAGTGACTCAAACTTGACTGCTACAAAGTCTCAGTACTGACAGTACTGCCCTCATCTAAGGTAACCAGAACTCTTTTCTGTTGTTACTGAACATCAACAAAACCTTCAAACAGAATAGAACATCAGGAGTTTGCAGCTCATGGGCCACATCAACAACCCCAAAAGCTTCCGCAGCCCACTAGAATATCTAAAGGATCTGATCAATTTTTCTGACTCTGCTAATGAGAGCCGAGGCTGTTTGGCAGGGTGCTGGATGTCAGGCTGAGGGGAAGAACGCTGCAAACAGAGTTCTGGCTCAGTTTGACAGGTTTACATGTTCACTGTGTTTAGTCTCCATGTGTAGGTGTTGCTGGGTTTCAGAGCTTCAGGAGAGCTCAGTTACTCGTTCTCAGTAAAGCCCAGGGTAAAGGTTCCACCACTGTATTCAGCTCAACGCTGGTTGCTCCTCGTCTCAGGTCTTGTGTTTGGTTTCTCAGTGTTCTCCGTCTGAGATCATGTGTGGTCACTTCACTTGCCGTGAGATCTCAGAGTCTTTACTAAAACACCTGATCTTCATTATTTATCCGTACTGGTATTTACATCGACTTACACACGACATAAGAATACTTTTAGACTCAACTGCTACAAATCTCATTACTGACTCAGATTTACTCAGCCTTGACTCAGATTTGGCTACTACACGGTCTCAGTACTGACTTGCACTTGACTGCTACAAAGTCTCAGTACTGACGCAGACTCCACTACTACAAAGTCTCAGTACGGATGCAGACTCCACTGCTACAAAGTTTCAGTACTGACTTAAACTTGATTGCTATAAAGTCTCAATACTGACTCAAACTCAACAGCTAAAGTCTCAGTACTGACTCAGACTTCACTGGTAAAGTCTCAGTACTCAAAGTCTCCTTTGCCGTAGTGGACAGGTCAGTACTGAGACTGTGTAGCAGTTGATTCTAAGTCAGTACTAAAACTTTGTAGCAGTTGAGTCTGAGTCAATACTGAGACTTTGTAGCAGTTGAGTCCGAGTCAATACTGAGACTTTGTAGCAGTGGAGTTTGAGTCAATACTAAGACTTTGTAGCAGTTGAGTCTGAGTCAATACTGAGACTTTGTAGCAGTTGAGTCTGAGTCAATACTGAGACGTTGTAGCAGTTGAGTCTGAGTCAGTACTGAGACTTTGGAGCAGTAGAGTCAGAATAAATACTGAGACGTTGTAGCAGTGGAGTTTGAGTCAATACTAAGACTTTGTAGCAGTTGAGTCTGAGTCAGTACTGAGACTTTGTAGCATTCAATTCCGAGTCAATACTGATACTTTGTAGCAGTTGAGTACAAGTCAACACTGAGATGTTGTAGTAGTTGAGTTTGAGTCATTACTGAGACTTTATAGCAGTGGAATTTGTATCAGTACTGAGACTTTGTAGCAGTTGAGTTTAAATCAGTACTGAGACGTTTAGAAGTTGAGTTTGAGTCAGTATTGAGACTTTGTGGCAGTCAAGTTTGAGTCAGTACTTAAACTTTGTAGCAGTTGAGTTTGAGTCAGTACTTAAACTTTGTAGCAGTTGAGTTTGAGTCAGTACTTAAACTTTGTAGCAGCCGAGTTTGAGTCTGTACTGAAACTTTGTAGCAGTTAATTTTGTGAAGATTGAGACTTTGTATCAGTTGAGTCTAAGTCAATACTGAGACTTTGTATCAGTCAAATTTAAGGCCGTACGGAGACTTTAGCAGTTGAGTTTGAGTCAGTTCTGAGACGGTGTAATAGTCAAATCTGAATCAAGGCTGAGACTTTGTAATAGTTTAGTCAGAGTCAGTACTCAGGTGGGCTTGAGTTCACTACCCTGAGACCGGAGATAAAATCTAGCAGAGTGATTAATATCACAGCTCTGTATGCGGGAAACTGGGGTCTAATTCACTAAAGTCAGTGAGCTGCCTCGGGAACCGGCGCTCTCTTGATTAGGGTGTCTGCGAAACGCGCTAAATGAAATCAGATAGTCTTTGCACGGCCGCGTTTTCACCATCAATACTCTGATTAGGAAACGAGGCAGCGTCACGCAACTGGAGTCGACCCTGCGTGGTGCGTTGCGAGCGGCTGGACTGTCTCTGCTTAATTACATCTGCTCGAAGTGAGAAATGACCCAGCCAGTCCCGCAAGCGGCTGCGGCGCAGAGGCCGGCGGCTGTGGCGCGGCGCGAACCGGAGAAAGAAATAAATAAAGGAGCTAATGACTTCACCCCGCCGCCACCGCGCAACCTTCCAGACCACAGACACGCGCATTACTGGTCCAACTATTTGCTTTCCCGCAATTAACGCTGGGGCTGCGGGAACGAGGCCGCCGGAAATGTGCCGGTGACATTTTGACTTTGAAGTCCGCCGGGGGTCTCGCGCGGCTCAGCGTCTCCTTCTTTCTCGCCGGCGGCCTCTTATTGTTTGCCCAAAAATCTCACGGCCCAAAAAAAAAAGAAGGAAAAAGAGAGAAGAAAAATATCAGGTTTTTAATAATGGTGATAAATGAGTCGTTGGTTTCCGCGGGAGAAGCCTTCTCGTGCAGATTGATCATTATCCACAAGTAATTACCGTAATGATGTATACACAGGTGTTTTTTCTTTGTTTTGTTTTTTTTATACACTCTGTTTAATTGGCTTGCTTAGCTAATGAGTGCCTCGTCGCGCTAGCTACGGAGCCCGCCTGTCATTTCCCGCCACCTCCACTCTGGTCCCTCCGAGCTGTGTGGCCGTCGTTTCATCCCTCGCAGAGTCGTCATTGTTGCTGCTTCAAAGTTGTTGAGCAGTGAAGTTTCTGCTGCCTGTGTAATCATTTATTTAAAGCCAGATGTTTGAGAAGGTGGTCCGCTGTTTCGGCGCCGAGCTCAGTAATGAACGGAGCAGCGTCGGCCTCACGTGGCCTTCGACTTTCATGAAAGTAGTGCGTCAGGCTGCTGACGGTCGACAACACAGAGTTCGCAGACCTCGCGTGAAAGTTTTTTGATATTCGGTAAAAATAGAAAAGAGTCCTGTCGTTATTGCCTGTTTCTAGATGGAGGCAGTACTGAAACTCTGTAGCAGTCCAGTTCAAGTCTGTACTGAGAATATATAGCAGTTGATTTTGAGTCAGTACTGAGAATATGTAGCAGTTGAGTTTGAGTCAGTACTGAAACTTCGTAGCAGTTGAGTTTGAGTCAGTGCTGAGACTATGTAGCTGTTGATTTTGAGTCAGTACTGAGACTTCATAGCAGTTGAGTTTGAGTCAGTACTGAGACTATGTAGCAGTTGAGTTTGAGTCAGTACTGAGACTTTGTAGCAGTTGATTTTAAGTCAGTACTGAGACTTTGTAGCAGTCAAGTTTAAGTCAGTACTGAGACTTTGAAGCAGTTAATTTTGAGTCAGTATTGAAACCTTGTAGCAGTCAAGTTTAAGTCAGTACTTTGACTTTGAAGCAGTCAAGTTTAAGTCAGAACTGAGACTTTGTAGCAGTTGAGTTTACTTCAGTACTGAGACTTTGTAGCAGTTGAGTTTACGTCAGTACTGAGACTTTGTAGCAGTTGATTTTAAGTCAGTACTGATACTTTGTAGCAGTTGATTTTGAGTCAGTATTGAGACTTTATAGCAGTTGAGTTTGTCAGTATTGAGACTTTGTAGCAGTTGAGTTTAAGTCAGTATTGAGACTTTGTAGCAGTTGAGTTTAAGTCAGTACTGAGACTTTATAGCAGTTAAGTTTGTGAGTACTGATACTTTGTAGCAGTTGATTTTGAGTCAATATTGAGACTTTATAGCAGTTGAGTTTGTCAGTATTGAGACTTTGTAGCAGTTGAGTTTAAGTCAGTATTGAGACTTTGTAGCAGTTGAGTTTAAGTCAGTATTGAGACTTTGTAGCAGTTGAGTTTAAGTCAGTACTGAGACTTTATAGCAGTTAAGTTTGTCAGTACTGAGACTTTGTAGCAGTTGATTTTGAGTCAATATTGAGACTTGATAGCAGTTGAGTTTATGTCAGTACTGAGACTGTAGTAGTTGAGTTCAAGTCTGTACTGAGAATATATAGCAGTTGAGTTTATGTCAGTACTGAGACTGTAGTACTTGAGTTCAAGTCTGTACTGAGAATATGTAGCAGTTGAGTTTGAGTCAGTGCTGAGACTGTAGTAGTTGAGTTTAAGTCTGTACTGAGAATATGTAGCAGTTGAGTTGAGTCATGAGGCCTTCACCTTTTTATGAAAGTTTTGTTGATGTTCAGTAAAAAGAGAAAGAGTTTCTAGTTACCTTAGATGGATGCAATTAAGTTCAAGTCAGTACTGAGACTTTGTAGTATTTAAGTTTGAGTCAGTACTGAAACTTTGTAGTATTTAAGTTTGAGTCAGTACTGAAACTTTGTAGTGGCCAAGTTTGAGTCAGTACTGAGACTTTGTAGTATTTAAGTTTGAGTCAGTACTGAAACTTTGTAGTATTTAAGTTTGAGTCAGTACTGAAACTTTTTAGTGGCCGAGTTTGAGTCAGTACTGAGACTTTGTAGCAGTCCAGTTCAAGTCTGTACTGAGAATATGTAGTAGTTGAGTTTAAGTCAGTGCTGAGACTTTGTAGCAGTCCAGTTCAAGTCAGTACTGAGACTTTGTAGTAGTTGAGTTTAAGTCAGTACTGAGACTGTGTAGCAGTTGATTTTGAGTCAGTATTGAGACTTTGTAGTAGTTGAGTTTAAGTCAGTACTGAGACTTTGTAGTAGTTGAGTTTAAGTCAGTACTGAGACTGTGTAGCAGTTGATTTTGAGTCAGTACTGAGACTTTGTAGTAGAGTTTACGTCAGTACTGAGACTTTGTAGCAGTCAAGACTTTGTAGCAGTTGAGTTTAAGTCAGTGCTGAGACTTTGTAGCAGTCCTGTTCGAGTCAGTACTGAGACTTTGTAGTAGGTGAGTTTACGTCAGTAATGAGACTTTGTAGCAGGTGAGTTTGAGTCAGTATTGAGACTTTGTAGCAGTTAATTTTGAGTCATTACTGAGACTTTGTAGCAGTTGATTTTGAGTCAGTATTGAGACTTTGTAGCAGTTAATTTTGAGTCAGTATTGAGACTTTGTAGCAGTTAATTTTGAGTCAGTACTGAGACTTTGTAGCAGTTAATTTTGAGTCAGTACTGAGACTTTGTAGTAGGTGAGTTTGAGTCAGTACTGAGACTTTGTAGCAGTTAATTCTGAGTCATTACTGAGACTTTGTAGCAGTTAATTTTGAGTCAGTACTGAGACTTTGTAGTAGTTGAGTTTAAGTCAGTGCTGAGACTTTGTAGCAGTTGAGTTTTTGTCAGTACTGAGAATTTGTAGCAGTCAATTTTGAGTCAGTACTGAGACTTTGTAGCAGTTAATTTTGAGTCAGTACTGAGACTTTGTAGTAGGTGAGTTTGAGTCAGTAATGAGACTTTGTAGCAGTTAATTTTGAGTCAGTACTGAGACTTTGTAGTAGGTGAGTTTGAGTCAGTAATGAGACTTTGTAGCAGTTAATTTTGAGTCAGTACTGAGACTTTGTAGCAGTTAATTTTGAGTCAGTACTGAGACTTTGTAGCAGTTAATTTTGAGTCAGTACTGAGACTTTGTAGTAGGTGAGTTTGAGTCAGTAATGAGACTTTGTAGCAGTTAATTTTGAGTCAGTACTGAGACTTTGTAGCAGTTAATTTTGAGTCAGTACTGAGACTTTGTAGCAGTCATGTTTAAGTCAGTATTGTGACTTTGTAGTAGCTAAGTTTGAGTCAGCACCTCCACTCCGGTCCCTCCAAGCTCTTTTCATCCCTCGCAGAGTCGTCATTGTTGCTGCTTCAAAGTTGTTGAGCAGTGAAGTTTCTGCTGCCCGTGTAATCATTTATTTAAAGCCAGATGTTTGAGAAGGTGGTCCGCTGTTTCGGCGCTGAGCTCTGCCGAGGCGGTAATGAACGGAGCAGCGCCGGCCTCGCGTGGCCTTCGACTTTCATGAAAGTGGTGCGTCAGGCTGCTGACGGTCGACAACACAGAGTTCGCAGACCTTGCCCGCTCGCCCGGTGGCTCTGATTTAACAGCGTCTTCGTCAGGAAGCGAAAACAACCTGAACAAGTTTTCTCAGCCGGCCGCGCTGCCTCACTTCCGCGAGCTGTTTCAAAGCCCGCTGACTCGACCTCGCGCGCTAACTGAAGTCCCGTATTGTCTTCTCTCAGTCCGTTTTCAGAGGGACTGCCTGAGGAGAGGACGACACTCACCGCTTCCAAGTTTTCTCCTGGAGTGATTCCAAAATTGAACACTCTTAAAGGTGAACTGAGTCTTTTCTTCCATAATTAAATGTATAAGATGTAAACAACGTCGTTCACGGTGGTCTGAAGTGAAAGGGGTTCAGTGGTGGTGATGGGAACCAGGGGTCTCTATAACACAAGTAAAGCCAATGTATGTACTATAGGAACCACCACTGAAGCTACACATGTAGCTTCAGTGGTGGTTCCTATAGTAAATACATTCTTCTTAGTTTCTATGAGATACTGATGATGGTAATATTGTGGAAAAGCTGAAAGAACACGTTTCCTTTGGGGGACTATTTAACCTCACAACACCCTGCATGTGTCCCTCCACCGTAAATAGACTTTAAGGCCAAAATCTTTTAAAAACCATCATAAAATACGTTTTTTTAGAGATGGACATCTGGTTCCATTCATCACCAGTGTAAACTATTCCAACTGAGTACCGTTTCCAAGTTTCCTCCAAAGTGATACCTAAACTCAACACTCTTAAAGATGAACTGAATGTTTTCTTCCATAATGAAATGTATAAGATGTAAACAAGGCCATTTACAGTGGTATGATTTGAAAGAGGTCCAGTGGTGGTGATGGGAACCAGGGGTCTCCATCTCTAAAACACAAATAAAGCCATTTTTTTTTTCAAACCCACCAGTGAAGCTACACGAGTCTTCGGAGTGTATATCGTCCCTGTCCAGTGAGAATCAAGTATCTCTATTATTCACGATTTTTAGATTCCTGCATAATTTGAGCTCTACAATCGTCATGATGTTATGATGGCTGGACCAATAAAAATTCTCTAAACTACTTTAAAAATATATCTTTCTATTAAACCTATATGGGAGTTGAACAGTGTTTTATCCTCTGCTGTAAAGTTTTCATTGTGGAGCTACTTGTTTTTCTGTGGACGGTGACTGTGGACGTCGTTCACGGTGGTCTGAAGTGAAAAGGGTTTAGTGGTGGTGATGGGAACCAGGGGTCTCTATAACACAAGTAAAGCCAATGTATTTACTATAGGAACCACCACTGAAGCTACACGTGTCTTCTTAGTTTCTATGAGATGCTGATGATGGTAATATTGTGGAAAAGCTGAAAGAACACGTTTCCTTTGGGGGACTATTTTAGCTCACAACACCCTGCATGTGTCCCTCCACCGTAAATGGACTTTAAGGCCGAAAACCTCTGAAACTATCATAAAATAACATCTCAGACATCAGGCAGCTTCCTTTAAAAGGAGTTTATTTAGAGATGGACGTCTGGTTCCATTCACCACCACAGTGAACGATTGTGTCTCAGTAGCATTTCTGAGGTTCCTTTAAAGTGATTCCTAAACTCAACACTCTTAAAGATGAACTGACTGTTTTCTTCCATAATGAAATGTATAAGATGTAAACAAGGTCACTCAGCAGTTCAGTGGTGGTGATGGGAACCAGGGGTCTCCATTCCCAATTTCTTTTTCAAACCCACCAGTGAAGCTACACAAGTCTTCTGATTGTATAACGTCCCAGTCCAACCAATGAGAATCAAGTATCTCTATTATTATTTTTAGATTGGATTAAATAAAAATTCTCTAAACTGCTTTGAAAAAATACCTTTGCAAATACCCTGCATGTGTCCCTCCACTGTAAATGGACTTAAAGTCCAAAATCGTCTGAAAACTTTCATAAAATAACGTCTCAGACATCAAGAAGCATTATTAAAGGGTGTTATTTAGAGGTAGACGTCTGGTTCCATTCACCACCACAGTGAACGATTGTGTCTCAGTAGCGTTTCTAAGGTTCCTTTAAAGTGATTCCTAAACTCAAGAGCTGACTGTTTTGTTCCCAAATTGTTTCATACTTAAACTCAGAGTGGTTTGATTTGAAAGAAGGTCCGTGGTGGTGATGGAAACCAAGGGGCTCCATCTCTACAACACTAATGAAGCCACTTTATTTATTATCCAAACCCACCACTGAAGCCACACATGTCTACTGAGTGTTTATCATCTCTGTCCAATGAAAACCAAGTATTTGCAGTTGTCATAATGACATGAAGACTGGACCAATAAAAATTCTCCTTTCCATTAAACCTATATGGGAGTTAAACAGTGTTTTATCCTCTGCTGTAAAGTTTTCATTGTGGAGATGTTTGTTGGTCTGTGGACAGTGACTGTGTGGAATGCTGATGGCCAAATCGTGGAAAGTCTGAAAGAACACATTTCCTCTGGGGGACTGTTTTACCTCCCAACATTCTAGACTATTCCAGAAACACCAAACCACTCTGAATGACTTTCTTTACATCTCCAACATTTAATTACACAGACATTTTGAAAAGAAAGCTTTCTAACAGGCACCTCACTCTCATTTATGAAAATGGTTCTATAAAGAGTCATCTATTAAATTCTTTGTCAAACCGAAAGTGGTGGCATCACTCCAAAGAGTTTAATGCCTCTAAAAGCTCCCTCACAAAGTTATTACATGAAATGGTTATGAATTGTGGATGTCTGAGAGATTGTTTTATGATGTTTTTCCAGAAGGGTTTGAGCGCTGTGTGGCAAAATAGTCCTCATAGAAAACTTTTCACTAGTTTACCATCATCAACATTCCATATACAACTCTGAAGACACGTGTAGGATCATATATATATATATATATATATATACACATCGTCACCATCCAATGAAAAATAAGTATAAATAAAATATCTCTAAAATTGCAACATTACAGGAGACACCAAAAACATACTTTATTTTCTAAGTCAATGGAACCAAAATTTTAGAAAGCTATTTTGGAGCACTTCTATTGGTCCGTTCATCATGAAATTTTCAATTGCTATGTTCAAATAATGTAGAAAACTCTAAATCGACAAAATTGAGATTTTTCATTGGACAGCAACGATATATATATATATATATATATATATATATATATATATATATATATATATATATATATATATATATTATATATATATATATAGACAGTGTGTGTAGATATAAGGAGGTGGTGTTAATGTTATGGCTGAGGAATGTGTGTATATATACATATACATATATATATTAGGGAGGCGAATGATTCTCTGCACTGCAGTGACACTGGCTGGTGGTGGTGTGTTAGTGTGTGTTGTGCTGGTGTGAGTGAATCAGACACAGCAGTGCTACAGCTGGAGTGTTTAAACACCTCAGTGTCACTGCTGGACTGAGACTCGTCCACCAACCAAAACTATCCAGACAGCAGTGTCTTGTGGACGGCGTCCTGTGTCCACTGATGAAGGACTAGAGAACACAAACTGAGCAGCAGCAGATGAGCTACTGTCTCTGACTTTAGGGAGGAGTGTCCAATAGAGTGGACAGTGAGTGAACACAGTTTTTAAACACTTTGGTAGCATTGCGGGTTAATCCACTCACACCAGCACAACACACCCTAACACACTGCAGTGCTGAGAAGATGAAAGAACAGAGTAATAAAGTATACAGAGAATCAGATGAACTACAGTCTGTAAGTGGAGCTCCTGTATGGTCAATGGAGCTGATACAGTAGATGGTTTTAATAATATGACTGTATGAGGAATACTACTGAAACTCTGCCTTTCCAGAAGCATGGCACGATGATGATGCAGTGATGAAGCTTGGCTGGAGCTCCCAGATTCCTGATCTCTGCCCTTCATCACAGTCGTCCTACTCCAGGTAACCCAGGACTGAACGAGTGAGTGAATGTGCCGTGTGAGAAATGGCAGCACCTTAACCACTTCTCAGTGAATGAGTAATCACTGCTCCTAATGGAGGCGTAAGAAGCCACTGATGAATAGGTGTGACTTCAATTAACACAATCCGCCTTCGAATAAGCCGTAATTAAAAAGCTAATAATTGCTGAACCCTATAGGAGGAGTTAGTGTAAATCTCACTGTGGAGGCCCATTAGAAGTCGAGTTGGGTGCATTAAAGCGCTCTCTCTCTCTCTTTCTCTCTCTCGCTCTCCGCAGATGTGTTTCTTACTCCAGTGAGGTGACTCACCGGCACAGCGGTTGAACGGAGACAATTACCGTCCGCGACCGTTCGTCATTAGTATCGCGCACACGAGCGCCGCGCAATAATCGTTGATGACTGCACCGTCATGAACTAATTAGGTCGACTTTATCAGCGTCTCTGGGCAGGAGGGAGAGAAACAGCTGAACGCGCTCAGGAATTCATGCATCATTCATGTTTAGTGTTTACCTTTCATGACTGATTGGATTCCTCTACATATGTCACGGCCAGATGAGTCCGGGGCCCAGCGTAAACAGCGCAAAGTTTCAGCTGTCTGGAATTAGGAGACCAAACTCAATCAAACCCAAGGTGGCGGTGGGGGTGGTGGTGGCGGCGTTGGGTTGGGGGTTGGTGGGGGGCATATAGATGAAATAATAAGATATTTTTGAGTGTCATCATAACCAACATAGACACTATAATGATCATTGTGTGCACTAAAGATGGCGAGATGCTACTTTGTCTTTCCTGATATGATACCAAAGGCAAGGCAAGCTTATGTGTATAGCACCTTTCATACACAGTGGCAACTCAAAGTGCTTTACAGAAATAAAAAATAAGAAACAGAGCATTAAAATAAATCAGTTAAAAGAAAAAAGAAATATACAAATATTTAAAATAAAAGATTGAGGTTTGAAAGTGACGTTGGACAAAAGCATGAACATGCTGATAGATGTTCTTCCAAGCCCTAAAAGAGCCAGACAATGTTTTTGTTCAGTATTTAAATCATTCTTTAATGTCTACATAGAAGTTATATGATATAAGAATGATACTAATCTGATGAGCTCTACTCTGATTGGCTGGTTTACAGTGAGACGCTGCAATGAACACACAGACGCAACATGTCGAACTAGACTAAATAAAATGGGCCTCTGTAAATAAGCTCCTCATACTGTTTAGTTAGCTATGCTTTTTACTATGCTGGTTACTATGCTGGCTACTCTCTTTCATCTGGACATCAAACACAAAGTAGATTAAAGGTGTCTCTGTGAAACTTTTAGTTTAAGATGATCTGCTTCAACCAGCACACAGTGATCCACTCACACAGCATGGCTGCTACTTCCAGTCACTGTTGGAGGTTGTGGTGCTAATAAAGGTGGAGCTGCTCGTCTCTTCAGTCTCATCAGTCTCATCAGTGTTGAACGCTGAGCTGAAGCTGCTCCGAGTGTTGGAGAAACTGTCCAGAGTGAAATGTACAGACTGCAGAGTTAAAGTTGTTCAGGATCCTGTTAAAGATGTGGAGCTGAAGTTCAGCAGCTTGTTTAGTGAAAGTTCAGTTCCACCTTAAATGGAGCTGCAGTTACATTCTAGTGTCTGTACAAGCTGCAGTATTTAAGGTGGAACATGGGATTAAGAATCAGAGAATAGGAACTTCAGGCTGGTTTAAAGATGAACATCAACCATGTAGCTCTGACAGTTGGGCTGTTCGTTGGGAAGGAATGAGAAGTGCTGATGTTCCTTTCACAGTCTGGAACGCTGGATTTCTCCACATAGTCACCAGTTTGGTTGCTGTTGTGGTTGTATGTAAATGTTGGAGTACTAAAATAGTAAGTAGTGAAAGCAGGTATTAGATGAGAACTGTAAATAATACTGGGTTGTTTCCTCAAGGAGAAGGAGAAGAACACACTGACGTATGTAAAAGCACTACTTACTCCATTAATACTGTTTGCTGGAAAAAATAAAAGCTTCTTGTCTGGGAAGACAGATTTTTGTATATAATAATGTCTCCAAGTGACTAAAACCTGTGCACAGTTCTGTATACCGCAGTTCATTCACTCCTTTATAATGAGAGGAGCAGCAAGCAGAAGCAGAGACTTAAATTCCCTCACTGACATACAGAGATACCTCGCTCAGCCTCAGCTCCTGTAAGAGGAGGTGATCCCTGTGCTGCTGTCTGGCTTGGTAGAATAGTATGTACTCAGTGTATGTACTGTTTAGCTGCAGCTGCTTAAAAGAATAAAAGTTTTTCAGAGAGTTTAGACAAAAAAAAAACGGCCTCAACTCCGAGACTGGCCCTAGTATATATAAAAATGAGTGCAGATGAATGATTATAGAAATAATCTGCTTCTCTGAGTGAAATACAGCCTACCAGTACCTCATTTGCATATCACTTACATGAGACACGCCCTAATTCATGCAGATGTGTCAGTAGGGATGATTGGCTGAACATTATAGAGTATATATAAGCATGAGGACTGGAAATAATAAACAAAACAAACATCTTAGCTTTCTTTGTCTAAGACTGACGTGATTTATTTTTCTTGCCCTTCATGAAATCCAGCCTACCAGTACCTCATTTGCATATCACTTACATGAGACACACCCTAACTCATGCACATGTGTCAATGGGGAGCCAATAAAACAACAGCATCCAGGGGTTTGTGGGCTAATAGCTGTGCTGGTAGGTGGAGTTTGATGTTTAGTGATACTGTATCGATTCTCAATACACAGATTCTGGCAGACAGTGTATCATTGTGTGTTGTGTTTAAACCTCTGACCACTAGATGGCAGTGTTGTAATCCATTTTCAGTTCCACTCCAACATTAACAAGCAGCACAAGGGCGTAATGCTATTGTAAGCATTGGCAAACCTGTTCATATAGTCACTTTGCTTGCAGTATCGCAGTATATCGTGATATTGAATCGTGACCGCTGTATCACGATATGTAGTGTATCGCCAGGTCCTTGCCAATACACAGCCCTAATTAGAATGATTATGATTTTCTTTTTGTGTTCTTATGTTGATATTATAGATGATACTGATAATATTTTGGGTTAATTACCTGCACAGCTTTTTTTATTGGGCTATAAAACTACCAGGTCAGTGTAAAGGTACAGATATTGGCCAATGAGTAAAGGCCAGTGTGTTGAGCTGCTGGTGAGCAATGAGGGCTTGAAAAACATGAACAATACAAGATAAAAGTTGAATCGTATCCAGGCTGGGAGGCGGAATGAGTGAACAAACAGACAAACCAGACCAGAAGCGGCCGTAGCTTCCTCTCGGCTTAATTACATTTGCAGCTCTGAACGCCGCCTGCCTGGCTTGGGCTCAGCAGAAGGCCTTGTTTCCACTGTCCATAAATTACAGCGTAGCGAGAGAGCGCGCCCGAGCGGACGATTAATCAGCGGCTCGTATCGACAGAGGCCACTTCTGGACAGGATTCGACGATAATTCACAGCTCGCTTATTGGCATTCGGAAAATGCCTACACGCGGTAAGCTGAGGTCTGCGTTACGCCGGCGTTCGCCGCTTCATTATCCCGAATCCGCTTTTTTTAATAGACTTGACAGCAACAAAGTTCCACCTACACACGGTTAAAGTTTGCCGTCTGATTGAAATGCAGAGATGCGAGCGATTGAAGAGATAAAAGAGTGACATTTCGCTGGAGGGAAATGAAAAAAAAAAACAAAAACCCACATCAAACAGCCACAAAAATCCTTTATCATATTGACTTTTACCAATCTCCAACCTAGAAGGCTTCAACCTATTACATTTCCCATTGATTGTAAATACCATTAATTGTGGCTGGGCTAGGTGTTCGTTTCCTTTTAATTAAGTCGGGATGAACGGCGTCTGCCTCAGAGGTTTGAATGGGCAGAAATTTCCGCGCGGCTCAGCTTCTTCAATGATCTCCAAACACTTTCCGTCGGGGCCTTTATCCGAGGGCCGCCGTCCTGTTTGCTCTCAGCGTGTATACAGCAGTGAGCTGGAAGTGCTGCTCTGCTTTAAGCCACCCGAAGCCCGCCCATCCTTATTCCTCCGTCGTGTACCTCGCCAGGTTCCCCCGAATACAGACGTCGCTTGTCAAAGGCGCAACCTTGCCTGGCTTGAAAAGAACTCAGTCGTGAGATCGCTGGAGCTCAGCACATCAAAACCCATCAGCGCAGCCCAGAAAAAGCATAAACTGTGTGTTCTGCTTTCAAAGTAACCAAAGCGAGTGAACTGATCTTTCCAAGCGTGTATCAAATGAACAGAAAAAGGAAGAAGGGAGGCAAAGACAAAGAGAGAGAGGGGGGGGGGGCAAATGCGTCTGAGACAGGACTGCGGATATGCAGCCGCCACTCTACAGTAATTGGTTTGATGTTACCTTGAAATGGTCGCGCCACAAAAACCCCCATGCTCTCCGTCCTTTGTGCTCCGCGTCCTTCGCCCGAGGCTCGGCGGAGCTTTAGTGGCAGATAAGTAGCGAAGACGTTAGTTCCAGACCTGTAAGTCCTTCTAATGCATTAAAGAAAGGAGTGTTTACTATCAGAGTGGGTTCTGTTATTAGGTCTGCTGGCTCCTGATTTAAGAAGGCCTCAGCTTTGGGGACTGCAGGGTAAAGGTGGAGTAAGTGATGTGACTGCTGATGTTGCAACAGCAGAAGAACATTAACGGTGGAGAGACCACCTAGAGTTGACGAGGCTGAAGTTGCGCTCCCGTTCACCAGCTTCTTGTTTAAATTGTTCTGTTCCACCTTAAATGGCGCTGGAGTTACATTCTGGTGTTCTTGTGAACCTGGACAGGTAGACTGAGGCACCAGCATGGAACTGCTGCACCATTTAAGGTGGAACAGGAAAACGTGCACAGAAGCCTGTCGAGAATCCAGAGCAACACACAGTTTACCTGTACACAGGTACGTGAAGGTAGTGTTATAGTTTACCTGTACACAGGTACGTGAAGGTAGTGTTACAGTTTACCTGTACACAGGTAGGTGAAGGTAGTGTTACAGTTTACCTGTACACAGGTAGGTGAAGGTAGTGTTATAGTTTACCTGTACACAGGTAGGTGAAGATAGTGTTACAGTTTACCTGTACACAGGTAGGTGAAGGTAGTGTTACAGTTTACCTGTACACAGGTAGGTGAAGGTAGTGTTACAGTTTACCTGTATACAGGTAGGTGAAGGTAGTGTTAGATAGTTTACCTGTACACAGGTAGGTGAAGGTAGTGTTACAGTTTACCTGTACACAGGTAGGTGAAGGTAGTGTTATAGTTTACCTGTACACAGGTAGGTGAAGGTAGTGTTACAGTTTACCTGTATACAGGTAGGTGAAGGTAGTGTTACAGTTTACCTGTATACAGGTAGGTGAAGGTAGTGTTACAGTTTATCTGTACACAGGTAGGTGAAGGTAGTGTTACAGTTTATCTGTACACAGGTAGGTGAAGGTAGTGTTACAGTTTACCTGTACACAGGTAGGTGAAGGTAGTGTTACAGTTTATTTGTACACAGGTAGGTGAAGGTAGTGTTACAGTTTACCTGTATACAGGTAGGTGAAGGTAGTGTTAGATAGTTTACCTGTACACAGGTAGGTGAAGGTAGTGTTACAGTTTACCTGTACACAGGTAGGTGAAGGTAGTGTTATAGTTTACCTGTACACAGGTAGGTGAAGGTAGTGTTACAGTTTACCTGTATACAGGTAGGTGAAGGTAGTGTTACAGTTTATCTGTACACAGGTAGGTGAAGGTAGTGTTATAGTTTACCTGTACACAGGTAGGTGAAGGTAGTGTTACAGTTTACCTGTATACAGGTAGGTGAAGGTAGTGTTACAGTTTACCTGTATACAGGTAGGTGAAGGTAGTGTTACAGTTTATCTGTACACAGGTAGGTGAAGGTAGTGTTACAGTTTATCTGTACACAGGTAGGTGAAGGTAGTGTTACAGTTTACCTGTACACAGGTAGGTGAAGGTAGTGTTACAGTTTATTTGTACACAGGTAGGTGAAGGTAGTGTTACAGTTTACCTGTACACAGGTAGGTGAAGGTAGTGTTACAGTTTACCTGTACACAGGTAGGTGAAGGTAGTGGCCAGTTTGACTTTTGCCAGAGTGTCTTATATTAGAGCAAAGCAGCAGCAAACTTTTTAAAAAACTTTAAAAACTGTGACTAATCAACTGCAATAATTCCTTGTTCTCTTTTTCACCAGAAGAAAAATGTTAGAATGATGATTGAAAGAAGATTTGAATATTTTTTTCTGATATTTAAGCCGCCCCTATTAAAAGGCCCTTTTCACTGAACAACAGTGTTTGAGCTTCATGGTATGTACAGTTCTGTGTACTGAACTCTACTTATTATCCTATATAACAATCTACATACGACCCTCTTTTTAACTGCCCCCTATTTGTACCTGACCTGTTTTTGTTTACGACTGTAGTTTTAAATTTGCATGCGTTTTTCAGACAAGCTCCTATTAAAGGAGAGTTTCAGGTCGTAAAGTGTTTGGTTTCTTCTCTAAGTGCAGGAAAAGTGTGAGAAGTATTATCGCGGTAATAAACCGTAGGACAGAGATTGGGCATACAGGATCTGGAGCGCTTCTTTAATAATGCAGTACAGGCCACTACTATAATCCCGCTGATTAACAGTGTTATGTGCAGTCGTGAGAGGAATGCTGGATACCATCAAATCTCCAAAACAAGCACCGTGATCCTGATCAAACAGCGCTCAGCGGCGAAGAACATTGCTGACTGGAAGTGGATGCTGATGCTGCAACTTTCCCAGAGCGGGTACAATGAGAAAAGTTTGCTGGCTAACTTTATTAGCCAGCACCAATAATTGTCCGCACCATCCAAACGTTCAGGGCCCACACTTAGGCACGCCTCCTTCAGACTAGACCCCCTAATCCCGTACCAGAGCCCTGATCCACTGGTAGACCAGAATCTAAACTGATGTAAGCTGACTGGTATATAGTTTTTATATTTCTATTTTTAAAAAACTGGGGAGAAATATCTGAGGCTGCTCTGTGTATGTATGGGACTTTTCTGGACTTTGACTCTGTCTTAACTGATTGGTGACTCTGCCTCTCCCTTAACTGACTGAGGACTTTGACTAGGCCTTAACTCACTGGCAGTGTTGACTCTCTCTTAACTCACTGGTTATTTTGACTCTTCCTTAACTGACTGGTGACTCTGACTCTCCCCTAATTGACCAATGACTTTGACTCCCCCTTAACTGACTAGTGACTTGTAATGCTCAATTTTCTGACTGGTGACTTTGACTCCTCCTAACTAACCAACGACTTTGACTCTTTCTTAACTGACTTACCTGACTGGTGACTTTGACTCTCTCTTAACAGGCTAGCGACTCTGATTCTCCCTTTTCTGACTGGTGACTCTGACTCCCCCTTAATTCATTGGTGAGTTTGACTCTCCCTTAACTGACTGGTGACTCTGACTCTTGCTTAACTGACTGGTGACTCTGATTCACTCTTAATTGACTGGTGACTTTGACTCTCCCTTAACTGACTGGTTACTTTGACTCTTCCTTAACAGGCTAGCGATGCTGACTCCCCCTTAACTGACTGGTGACTCTGACTCTTGCTTAACTGACTGGTGACTCTGACTCTCCCATAACAGACTGGTGACTTTGACTCCCCCTTAACTGTCTGGTGACTCTGACTCTCCCTTAACTGATAGGTGAATTTGACTCTCCTTTAACTGACTGGTGACCTTGACTCTTCCTTTGACTCTCCCTGACTGGTGACTCTGACTCTCCCTTAACCAATAGGTGAATTTGACTCTCCCTTACTTGGACTCGACTTTAACTGACTGATCCTCAACTAATTTAACTGACTGGCAACTCGACAGAGACTCTCCCTGAACTGACTTGCAGTCTGACTCACCCTTAACTGACTCAGGAATGACCTGGACTCATAACTCACTCTGACTGTCGCTTAACTTAGCTGACTCATGACTTGGAGCCCCAAAGCATCACATAGTGTTGTGAGAGATCTCGTGCAGCTCCTCTGAAGTTGTGTATCTCAGCTCTACAGCTGGTAAGTAGGACGCCAGGCGTTCAGCCGTTGCGGCTCCGTTCTGTTCGGGAGTGTTGGTTCGGTTACTGCGGCCTCTTCTGAAAGGAGAAGTGAAGCGATATGAACATGAGCGGCTCCTGCTGTAGTTGAAATTCAGACCTTAACCCTGAGCTTGTTTTAACCTTTATTGAGAGCATGTTCTCCTTTTCCAGCTCGTCCTGCAGGGAGAGCACTGGGTTGCTAGAGCAGTTCAGGGTTAAGTGCAGATCCAGTGTCTGCATGCTGGTCAGTGCGCCTCAGCACTCCAGATCAAATCAATGCGTTTTTACTGGACGAGCCTTCAGTGGAGGTGCAGCGCTCATTTATCAGTTCACGCTTTCTGCACTTTCTACACTTTCTCCAGACTTCTCTCCAGCCTGGACTTCTCTCCAGCCCCGACATCTCTCCAGCCTGGACTTCTCTCCAGCCTGGACTTCTCTCCAGCCCCGACATCTCTCCAGCCTGGACTTCTCTCCAGCCCCGACATCTCTCCAGCCCTGATGTCTCTCCAGACCCGACTTCTCTCCAGCCTGGACTTCTCTCCAGCTCTGACTTCTCTCCAGCCTGGACTTCTCTCCAGCATCGACATCTCTCCAGCCCTGATGTCTCTCCAGACCCGACTTCTCTCCAGCCCTGATGTCTCTCCAGACCCGACTTCTCTCCAGCCTGGACTTCTCTCCAGCCTGGACTTCTCTCCAGCCCGGACTTCTCTCCAGCCCGGACTTTTCTCCAGCCCTGACGTCTCTCCAGCCCCAACGTCTCTCCAGCCCCTACTTTTCTCCAGACCCGACTTCTCTCCAGCCCCGACTTCTCTCCAGCTTGGACGTCCCTCCAGCCCTGACTTCTCTCCAGCCCCGACTTCTCTCCAGCCCTGACTTCTTTCCAGCCAAGACTTCTCTCCAGCCCAGACTTCTCTCCAGAGCCCAGACTTCTCTCCAGCCCTGACGTCTCTCCAGAGCCCAGACTTCTCTCCAGCCCTGACTTCTCTCCAGCCCGGACGTCTCTCCAGCCTGGACTTCTCTCCAGCCCTGACTTCTCTCCAGCCTGGACTTCTCTCCAGCCCCGACTTCTCTCCAGCCCCAACGTCTCTCCAGCCCCGACGTCTCTCCAGCCCCGACTTCTCTCCAGCCCCAATTTCTCTCCAGCCCTGACTTCTCTTTAGCCTGGACTTCTCTCCAGCCCCGACTTCTCTCCAGCCCTGACTTCTCTTCAGCCCAGACTTCTCTTCAGCCCAGACTTCTCTTCAGACCCGACTTCTCTCCAGCCTGGACTTCTCCCCAGCCTGGACTTCTCCCCAGCCTGGACTTCTCTCCAGCATCGACATCTCTCCAGACCCGACTTCTCTCCAGCCCCGACTTCTCTCCAGCCCCGACTTCTCCCCAGCCCCGACTTTTCTCCAGACCCGACTTCTCTCCAGCCCCGACTTCTCTCCAGCTCGGACGTCCCTCCAGCCCTGACTTCTCTCCAGCCCTGACTTCTCTCCAGCCTGGACTTCTCTCCAGCCCCGACTTCTCTCCAGCTTGGACGTCCCTCCAGCCCAGACTTCTCTCCAGCCCAGACTTCTCTCCAGAGCCCAGATTTCTCTCCAGCCCTGACGTCTCTCCAGAGCCCAGACTTCTCTCCAGCCCTGATGTCTCTCCAGACCCGACTTCTCTCCAGCCTGGACTTCTCTCCAGCCTGGACTTCTCTCCAGCCCTGACGTCTCTCCAGCCCCAACGTCTCTCCAGCCCCTACTTTTCTCCAGACCCGACTTCTCTCCAGCCCCGACTTCTCTCCAGCTCGGACGTCCCTCCAGCCCTGACTTCTCTCCAGCCTGGACTTCTCTCCAGCCCCGACTTCTCTCCAGCTTGGACGTCCCTCCAGCCCAGACTTCTCTCCAGCCCAGACTTCTCTCCAGAGCCCAGATTTCTCTCCAGCCCTGACGTCTCTCCAGAGCCCAGACTTCTCTCCAGCCCTGACTTCTCTCCAGCCTGGACTTCTCTCCAGCCCCGACGTCTCTCCAGCCCCGACATCTCTCCAGCCTGGACTTCTCTCCAGCCCTGACTTCTCTCCAGCCCTGACTTCTCTCCAGCCTGGACTTCTCTCCAGCCCCGACGTCTCTCCAGCCCCGACTTCTCTCCAGCCCGACTTCTCTCCAGCCCCGACTTCTCTCCAGCCCGTCTTCTCTACAGCCCCGACTTCTCTCCAGCCCCGACTTCTCTCCAGCCCCGACTTCTCTCCAGCCCCGACGTCTCTCCAGCCCCGACGTCTCTCCAGCCCCGACTTCTCTCCAGCCCCGACTTCTCTCCAGCCTGGACTTCTCTCCAGCCCTGATTTCTCTCCAGCCCTGACTTCTCTTCAGCCCAGACTTCTCTCCAGCCCTGACTTTTCTCCAGCCCTAACTTCTCTTCAGCCCAGACTTCTCTTCAGACCTGACTTCTCTCCAGACCCGACTTCTCTCCAGCCCCGACGTCTCTCCAGCCCCGACGTCTCTCCAGCCCCGACGTCTCTCCAGCCCCGACTTCTCTCCAGCCCTGACTTCTCTCCAGCCTGGACTTCTCTCCAGCCCCGACTTCTCTCCAGCCTGGACTTCTCTCCAGCCCTGACTTCTCTCCAGCCTGGACTTCTCTCCAGCCCTGACTTCTCTCCAGCCCCGAAGTCTCTCCAGCCCCGACTTCTCTCCAGCCTGGACTTCTCTCCAGCCCTGACTTCTCTCCAGCCCTGACTTCTCTCCAGCCTGGACTTCTCTCCAGCCCCGACTTCTCTCCAGCCCGGACTTCTCTCCAGCCTGGACTTCTCTCCAGCCTGGACTTCTCTCCAGCCCTGACTTCTCACAAGCCCCGAAGTCTCTCCAGCCCCGACTTCTCTCCAGCCCCGACTTCTCTCCAGCCCCGACGTCTCTCCAGCCCGACTTCTCTCCAGCCTGGACTTCTCTCCAGCCCCGACTTCTCTCCAGCCTGGACTTCTCTCCAGCCCCGACGTCTCTCCAGCCCAGACTTCTCTCCAGCCCCGACACCTCTCCAGCCCCGACGTCTCTCCAGCCCAGACTTCTCTCCAGCCCCGACTTCTCTCCAGCCCCGACTTCTCTCCAGCCCCGACTTCTCTCCAGCCCCGACTTCTCTCCAGCCCAGACTTCTCTCCAGCCCCGTCATCTCTCCTGCCCCGACTTCTCTCCAGCCCCGACTTCTCTCCAGCCCCGACTTCTCTCCAGCCCCGACTTCTCTCCAGCCCAGACTTCTCTCCAGCCCCGACATCTCTCCTGCCCCGACTTCTCTCCAGCCCCGACTTCTCTCCAGCCCCGACTTCTCTCCCGCCCCGACTTCTCTCCAGCCCAGACTTCTCTCCAGCCCCGACTTCTCTCCAGCCCAGACTTCTCTCCAGCCCCGACTTCTCTCCAGCCCCGACTTCTCTCCACCCCCGACTTCTCTCCAGCACGCTCATCAACTGACCTGCTGGATTATGAGCCGTGAGTTTCCATGTTAAGTAGTTTTAGTGGGTCATTTGTTGTTTGGTGGAGAAAGACCACCAATTACAGTTTCATCTGTATGTGTGAGTGTTTGTGTATGTGTGTGTGTGTAGAAATGTTGTTGTACATGTTTGTGTAGTAGTGTGTGTGTGTTTGTGTGGACATGTAGTAGTGTGTGTGTCTGTGTGTGTGTTTGTGTGTGTGTGTGTGTGTGTGTGTGTGTGTGTGTGGAAATATATTAGTGTGTGTAGTAGTTTGTGTTTGTGTGGTGGTGTGTGTTTGCGTGGACATCTAGTAGTGTGTGTGTGTGTGTGTTTTTGTGGACATGTACTAGTGTGTGTTTGTGTGGACATGTAGTAGTGTGTGTTTGTGTGGACATGTAGTAGTGTGTGTTTGTGCAGAAGTGTGTGTATGTGTGTGTTTGTGTGAGCATGTAGTAGTGTGTGTTTGTGCAGAAGTGTGTGTATGTGTGTGTTTGTGTGGACATGTTGTAGTGTGTGTTTGTGCAGAAGTGTGTGCATGTGTGTGTTTGTGTGGACATGTAGTAGTGTGTGTTTGTGCAGAAGTGTGTGCATGTGTGTGTGTTTGTGTGGACATGTAGTAGTGTGTGTTTGTGCAGAAGTGTGTGCATATGTGTGTGTGTGTGTGTGTTTGTGTGGACATGTAGTAGTGTGTGTTTGTGCAGGAGTGTGTGCATGTGTGTGTGTATGTGTGTGTTTGTGTGGACATGCAGTAGTGTGTATTTGTGCAGAAGTGTGTGCATGTGTGTTTGTGTAGTAGTGTGTGTTTGTGTGGACATGTAGTAGTGGGTGATAGATAGATAGATAGATAGATAGATAGATAGATAGATAGATAGATAGATAGATAGATAGATAGATAGATAGATGTATATGTGTATAGATAGATAGATAGATAGATAGATAGATAGATAGATAGATAGATAGATAGATAGATAGATAGATAGATAGATAGATGTCTATGTGTATAGATAGATAGATAGATAGATAGATAGATAGATAGATAGATAGATAGATAGATAGATAGATAGATAGATAGATGTCTATGTGTATAGATAGATAGATAGATAGATAGATAGATAGATAGATAGATAGATGTCTATGTGTATAGATAGATAGATAGATAGATAGATAGATGTATATGTGTATAGATATATAGATAGATAGATAGATAGATAGATGTATATGTGTATAGATAGATAGATAGATAGATAGATAGATAGATAGATAGATAGATGTCTATGTGTATAGATAGATAGATAGATAGATAGATAGATAGATGTAAATATAATATGCTTGTGTGTGTGTGAGTGTCGTACTCTGAAGTTCCTCTCAATCCTTCATGTTTGTTTTCATGCAGGTTGTGACGCCCACCAAAACTAAATAAATAACTCTGCTCTGGTGTGTTTTGTAATGTGCAAATTTTGTCCAGAAGCCCAGCGCTCATTTCCGAGCCACCAATCACGCGCTCACACGCTGCAGGCAGATGAGTGATTAGGAGTTAGGCTTGATTCGACCTCCAGGCTTTGTCTCAGCGCTGTCGAGGCGAGGGAGCCGTGTTTGATCCCCCCCTCCGTCTCACCCCATCACCTCCCTCCCCCACGCTCAATCGCATTCTCCACGTCGAAAAAATAATGCAGGCGTTTTTAAATGATTCAGTCTCGCTGCACACGAGAGACTTCCCCTCTCTCTGAATAGAGAAAGAGTTTGACACATTGGTATTTATGAATCTCATATTTAAAAACTTTATTCACTTTCAAGCCTTTCTGGCTCGAGGCTCTCCTCTGCGTTTTCAGCGTGAGTGAGTGTGTTTTTCTTCCACCATGGCGAAATAATTGATCACATTGTTAGCGTCAATAATCGTAAGAGTCTAAATTATTAAGTAAATGGTGAACTGAGCCCTGAGCCGGAGCACTTTAACCTCTATTCTTCCGACAGATCTCACGCGCTTTGCTGCTTCTTTAAAACCCCGGGTGGTCTTCTACCAATCAGAGCCATTTCAGAATAATATTGAATTACAAAAAAGAAAAAGAATAAATCGTTTTAATCTGGGCAAAAAGTATAAAGGTCCCATATTGTGTTGTATTATTGAGTGTCAGGTCTAAACATTGTGCTTGTTGGTAAATAAAAGCTTAATTTTAGGCCAAAATGTTCTTATAATGATCAAGAAACACATTCAGAGCCATTTCTTGTAATAACTTTCACAGCTTTTACAGGTGGACGTCTGGGTCCATTCACTACCACTGTGAATAGCACTGTCTCAGTGAGCTTCTATATGAATGGAGAGCATGGCAGACCAAACCACTATAGAAATTTTTAAAAATTGGTGGGCATGCCCTTCAGACCAGGGGCAAAACCATAAGTAGAAAGGGGTTGGGACTGGGTGAGCCAGCTTGAGCATAGGCCCACCAAATCTAATAGGGAAAATATATTAGATGTGTTTTTAAGATTTGTTTATAGCCAATCAAAACCTTTACAGTCTCCACATAATTCCTGAATGATGTCCAATCAATCAGTATTGTTTAAGCTAAATACATCTGTGTTAAAGTAATAACATATATATATATATATATATATATATATATATATATATATATATATATATATATATATATATATATATATATATCTCCAAAATGGCAACTTACCAGGGGAGACCAAAAACTGTCTTTACTTTCAATGTGAATTAATGGAACCAGAATTTTTTCCAAGTGATTTTAAAGCATTTCTATTGGTCCATTCATCATGATAATTTTACATAATGAAAACAGCAGCTGTCTTCTTCAAATGATACAGATTTACAAAATTAAAATTAATAATATATATATACACTACTGCTCATAACTTTAGGATCACTTTAGAATTTCATTTCATGCAATTTTCATGCAATTCACAAACAATATTGTTCACAATTAATGTAAGTGTATCAGATGATTTTTAAAGAATAAAAATGTTTGTATTAAAGTCTATTTTTGTATAGAGGCTTATTTAGCATATAGTCCTATTATCAGTAATTCTCAGTCCTCTGTCTAAATCTCCTGGTACGACCACCAATCCAAGTTAAGGATGTTATTGGACTAATTGGTTGTTAGGACACTCTTGCTCAATTGTGATGCACAGCTGAAAAACATTCTACTAATAAGTGAGTATAAAAGGGAACAACATTCTAGGTTAGTTTAGTATCTGAAGATCAGCAGTTGATGGCTTGCTGACCGACTCACAATGACCAGAAAGAAACAACTTTCTTTAGAGACCCGTCAGTCCATTGTTGTGTTAAGGAAGAAGATACTCCATTAAAACAAGAACATTTCACTGTGATCCCAAACCTTTGAGCGGTAGTGTGTGTATATATATATATATATATATATATATATATATATATATATATAGAGAGAGAGAGAGAGAGAGAGAGAGAGATTTATATATCTCTTGTGGTTCAAATGTTATGAACACAGAAAGTTGCAACAACAACCACATTGAACAACATGTTCAGTGCACTGTCCCTGGTGCTCAACAGAGATCTGAACCTATTTATATATCATCACTGTCCAATGAAAAACAAGCATCTTCGAAATTGCAACTTTACAGGAGAGACCAAAAACATACTTTACTTTCAATGTAAGTCAATGAAACCAAAATATTTTCCAAGCTATTTTGGAGCACTTCTATTGGTCCATTCATTATAAAAAAAAATGACGCAACAAAACTAATAATGAGTCCAAACTGCCTGTTATGCTGAACAGCAAGTAGAAGACTTTAAATTTGACATTTACTTGGCAGCACAAGCATTAATATTCACAGAAAATAAATAAACTACCAAGCAAACGGTCAGATCTACCCTTTAATTAGCTGATAAGCAGCAAACGACAGCCCATATCTCCTCTCTGATCCTTTCAGGCTGGCATTGAAGCTCCAAACAGACATTCCTGCAGCCTGTATTAAAGAAGGTTGCCTCCTCCTTACCTCCCAACAGCTACTGGTGTATAACGGCCCTGATACTGTCTGAGCGGGAGCGAATCAGAACAGCTGAATGAGCAGTCTCAAATGAACACAGAACATTTAAAGTACAGAGGAACCGACGGACAGACGAACAGAACGGAAATGTGAGTAATGGACGTATGAAGCAAACTGAGCACTCGTGTTGGATGTGAAGGACCAGAGTGGAGCAATCAGAGCACCGAGAACTAGACTTTTAATCTGCACAGAAATCACGGACGAGTGAGACTGACAGAATAAAAACAGGCTCTAAATGATTTGGGATTTTGCTGCATGTAGATTCTTTCCATCAATCTGAGTAATGCGCTTGACTGACAGCTGTCTGTCCAACACTCCCGGCCTGCTCCGCCCCTCTACAGAACTAACACCATTATCCAGCTTTTATGTGATGCTAACCAGATACACAGACAGATGAATTGACAAAGCAATGCATGAATGAAAGGAGGGCAGATATAAAGATGGATGGATAGACAGATGAGGCGAAGTGCACAAGAAGAGATGGATGGACAGACAAACAGTGGACAAATGTGAAAGAACCAATAAACAAACAACCAGACGGATGGATAGATAAAGTAGGAATGAAGAAACAGCAAAGCAGACATGCAGAGATACAGACAAACAAATAAATAGATAAATAAATGAATGGACTCAGGAATAAACAATATTGGTATATGAATAAAGAAATAAATGGATAACAGAACAGTGTTGGTGATAAATGTATGAAGGAAGGAAGGAACAGTGTTGGTAATGATGAAGGAATGAAGGATCAGTGTTGGTGATGATAAAGAAATGAAGGGATGAATGAACAATGTTGGTGATGATAAAGGGATGAAGGAACAGTGTTGGTGATGATAAAGGGATGAAGGGATGAAGGAACAATGTTGGTGATGATAAAGGGATGAAGGAACAGTGTTGGTGATGATAAAGGGATGAAGGGATGAAGGAACAATGTTGGTGATGATAAAGGAATGAAGGAACAGTGTTGGTGATGATAAAGGAATGAAGGGATGAAGGAACAGTGTTGGTGATGATAAAGGAATGAAGGGATGAAGGAACAGTGTTGGTGATAAAGTAATGAAGGGATGAAGGAACAGTGTTGGTGGTGATATAGGAATGAAGGGATGAAGGAACAGTGTTGGTGATGATAAAGGAATGAAGGGATGAAGGAACAGTGTTGGTGATGATAAAGGGATGAAGGAACAGTGTTGGTGATGATAAAGGAATGAAGGGATGAAGGAACAGTGTTGGTGATGATAAAGTAATGAAGTGATGAAGGAACAGTGTTGATGATGATAAAGTAATGAAGTGATGAAGGAACAGTGTTGGTGATGATAAAGGAATGAAAGGATGAAGGAACAGTGTTGGTGATGATAAAGAAATGAAGGGATGAAGGAACAGTGTTGGTGATGATAAAGGAATGAAAGGATGAAGGAACAGTGTTGCTGGTTTTAGCAGCTGATGTTTATGATTCACAGTAGCTGTGTGTGTGTAGAAGAGCCTGTTTGTGAAGCTCCAGTCGTTTAAACTGGTTTTAGGAGAAAGCTGGTCTCCTCCACCTCACTGCGTCCGCGGCCTTCATGGTCAGAGAAGAATGTCCAAGGATGCGGAATGTCCCCCATTCGTCCAAGTGATCATTTACTCTAATCACAGCGCTGCAGCTATTGTGTAAAGGTGTCTCTCTCTCTGCTATTGATCATTTCTGCTATTGAACGCCCTCGTTACAGTTGAAGAGCTGACCGAGTGAGACAGCGGGACAATCAGAGCGCGGACAAACGTGTCTCCTAATGAAGAGGTTTTAGGAATAGAGCCCCGTGTGACTAATCTGCACAGAAACGAGAGAAGAGGTAGATAAAAAGAATAATAGTCGTTTGCCGCCTGTATATTATTTCTATTAAATTGGCTTATAGGCTGTGTCTCAAATCCTACTGAGCTCCTACATAGGCAGCATTTTACGTCATAGTATGTACTCCTGACATGTAGACTGTCCCAATTCTTACATACCTTAAACATGCTGTCTACTGAGAAACCTTATTTAGACCTGATTTTAAGGAAGCATGGAACGCTTCCTCAGCCGCTAAGACAATCCCATGATGCAACACAGGCTAATCTACGAGCAGTGAAGTGGTTTTAAAATGTGAGTTATTTTGATTCTCTCTGGAGTTTTAATGTGTTTCTGGTCATATAATCACACAAAACAGTATTTTATTATCAACTCTGTAACGAGTCCTTCACCATTTACACTTTATACTCCAGACATTAGCATTTACGCTAGCAGATTTTTAAGCCTAGGACTATTGTTTTGGATGCCGGCTGGTAACTTAGCAACCAGCTAAACCACCAGGCATGTGCTGCAGTGGGCGGGAACAAGCCGTGACGCAGTCTCTCTCTAACTAGAGCGTCTCAGTAATCTGTTTTATGAGGAGAGATGAGGAGAGAACGCTGATACTTACACAGCTGCTACCTAGACAGCCTACTTAGACACTCTCTAGGATTTGAGACAGACCCATAGTGAAAACATGTAACAATGGCTGTGTCTCAAATCCTAGTGAGCTCCTACATAGGCAGCATTTTACATCATAGTATGCGCTCCCGACATGTAGACTGTCCCAATTCTTACATACCTTAAACATGCTGTCTACTGAGGAACCTTATTTAGACCTGATTTTAAGGAAGCATCAAACTCTTCCACAGCCGCTAAGACAATCCCATGATGCAACACAGGCAGACCTTTTTTCCAACATGGCGGACAAAAGTGAAGCTACTAGCGAAGAAGTCATCTTCAAATGTGAGTTATTTTGATTCTCTCTGGAGTTTTAATGTGTTTCTGGTCATATAATCACACAAAACAGTTTTTTATTATCAGCTCTGTAACGAGTCCTTCACCATTTAACACTTTTATACTCCAGACATTAGCATTTATGCATTTATATTGTTTTGAATGCCGGCTGGTAACTTAGCAACCAGCTAAACCTCCAGTTGCGTGCTGCAGTGGGCAGGAATAAGCCTAAAGCGGACCAATAGAAATGCTCCAAAATCGCTTTAAAAAAAATCTGGTTTCATTGACTTACATTAAAAGTTAAGAATGTTTTTGGCCTCTCCGGTAAAGTTGTGATTTTGGAGATTTTTTTTGAGCATGTCGTCTGACTCCTGTGTGCACGGATCTGATTGGCTGAGGAGCATGTTTGGTGATTTTACTATGCACGCCATTGGTCTATGAGTTTTATGTGCCGCAAAGCCCGTATACCGTAAAGAGAAGAAAAGACACTTAAAATAAACACTGTCAACATTAAATCATTCTCAATTGATTATCGGTTAGGGTCCGTACTGGACAACGCCTGGGTCCAGACCCGGAACACGGTTCGCCTATTAGTGACCTCTGGTCTACCATGTTTAATATCTAGGCCGGTCGGCGACTGTGAATCAATCACCGTTGGTGCAATCTCTCTGCAGCTGTGGTCGAAGAGGAGTTCACCAAGAGTAAACAATGGCAGCGAGAGCCTTCATCCATCTTCTCCTCCGTATTCGTTCCGCTTTCTTCTTTCTTTTGTTTTTGCAGATCAGAGCAGTATCAACTAGTACTGCTTGTTTGTTGATGTTTTGGAAATAGTATATGTTCTACATGGTGTTGTTAGCTCTCGCATGTGTTTAGTTCCCATGTTTTTGGACAGCAGCCAGATGAGTGGGCGGTTCTCCAGAGTGAAAGTCGTGTAATTGGTGACCCCGTTGTCGCCGATCAGTCATGTAGTGTGAAAGCCACGACAACTGAAAGACCCGATTACAGCTCAACCAGTCGTGTAGTGTGAACTGCTGAAAGACGCTCACCGAGTGGTCTCCGACTAATCGTAGGCGCCCGGCAAACGTCTAGCACGTTTAATATCAAGACCATTTTGTGACTATGAGTCAACAGCAGCGTCTAGCTACAGCCAATGGGATCACATAGAGAGAGAACCACATCAACGTTGATGCAATCTCAGACAGTCGAGGAAGAGTACACAAACAGTACACAACGGCTGCGAGAGCCTTCACCCATCTTCTCATCTATATTCACTCCTTTCTCTTCTTTCTTCCGTCGCTGCAAATTGCCGCAGTAACAACTCGCACTGCTTGTTTGTTGAACTCTGTTTTGAAGATACATATTTGTCAACAGCAGCGTCTAGCTACAGCCAATGGGATCACGTAGAGAGAGAACTGCGTCACCATTGGGGCAATCTCTCTGCAACTGTGGACGCCGCAGTGGTTGAGGAGGAGTACACCAACAGTAAACAATGGCTGTGAGAGCCTTCATCCATCTTCTCCTCCGTATTGGTTCTTTCTCTTCTTTCTTTCATCACCGCAGATCAGAGGGGTAACAACTCGCACTGCTTCTTCGTTGACGTCTGTTTTGGAAATAGCCTATGTTCTACATGCGGCCAGATGAGTGGACGGTCCTCCAGAGTGGAAGTCGTGTAATTGGTGACCCTGTTGTCGCTGATTAGTCATGTAGAGTAAAAGCCACGACAACTGAAAGACTTGCGATTACAGTCCAACCGGTCGTGTAGTGTGAACGGTACAAAGTCCTGACCACTCAACCAGTTGTGTAGTGTGACCGGTACAAAGTCCTGACCACTTAACCAGTCATGTAGTATGAACGGTACAAAGTCCTGACCACTCAACCAGTCGTGTAGTGTGAACGGTACAAAGTCCTGACCACTTAACCAGTCGTGTAGTGTGAACGGTACAAAGTCCTGACCACTCAACCAGTCGTGCAGTATGAATGGTACAAAGTCCTGACCACTCAACCAGTCGTGTAGTATGAACGGTACAAAGTCCTGACCACTCAACCAGTCGTGTAGTATGGACGGTACAAAGTCCTGACCACTCAACCAGTCGTGTAGTATGAACGGTACAAAGTCCTGACCACTCAAACAGTCGTGTAGAGTGAACCAGGCACTGCCAGCTACCGTATGTTGTTGAATTTGCTTTATTTAATAAAAATCTCATATTTCTCACATGATGGTCAATATTTTCATGCATGTTTTTTTAGCTTCATTAGCTTTTTTGGCTTTTCTACTTTGATGCAATTGTTCCAATGATGCGAGCAGCTGCCGCTTCAATCGAACTGTCATAGACAAAACATGAGAAGGTCCTGGTTGTGGTTGGGAAGCTATTTTGCTGCGTTGGTTTGTTCTGCCGGAAGCGTTTTGAAGTATCGGCGAACCACTTATCCTTAAAAAATCAATGGGAAAGAGGTTTAGCCGATATTTCCAGAACGTTGCTGAGAATTGCTGTCTTCTATCAAACCTTTCATACTGATTTTCGTACGATGTTCCTCCGGCCGACGCTGCTTATTGACGGGGCTAATTGCTCGCAGGTCTGTAGCGCTAATGCGTTGGCGTGCGTCAGTGCTCCAGATCAGCTTGATCAGTAATGATTCAGGCGTGGGCCTGTTTTGGTCGTTTGGCGGGCCGCAGTAACAAGTGGATAAATTGGGCTGTGTACGTTTTTTAAAGACCTCTAATGAGGCGCACGATTAACGTTTGGTTGTATTATTAGTTTAAGAGCGATCCCAGAAAGGTGGCGGGCTTAGCGTGCCTCTAAAAACATAATGGACCCTTCGCCGCCCACCGTATGACTCCGTCCCCCGGGTCTAGAGCTAAAGAGCACGCGGTCAGGCCTCAGTCTCTGGCGGTAGGGGACCGGCTGCGCACACACTGTAATTAGAGCCGTACGCGTGGGCGTGCGGATAATGGCCATGCACGAAGTTGTTTGAAAATAATTGCTTTTTTATTGTGTTCTGCAGCCGCTCGCACATTTCGTTAACCTTCCACCTCGTTTTTTTCTCCCCCTTCGTTATTTGAGTCGAAATGCAATTTTGAGTTCCAATTTTTTTTTTTATATATATATATATATATATATATATATATATATATATATATATATATATATATATATATATTCAGGCCAAGGCTTCGGGGGGCTGAACTGAGGCCTTAACTTTAAATGAGAGACGCCGCACGTTGGCATTTATGCGTTGACCCAATAATGTGTGTGCGTATTTGAGCGATTGATGGAATCGTGTCTGAGCTCAGGCCGCAGGGCTGTTGGGATACATAGTGAAGACTGTGGTTATGAAGTTACATATACTATAAGTATGTATACTTACTGTTTACTTCATTTTATACTAGATTTCATCTTATATTGTGATGAAACTAACTAGAGAGCAGTGGAGCTGTAAATGTAGCTACAGTAACACCATTTGTGCCTGACCATCATTTGTTTTCTTTAACAAACATGAATATATCGTCGCTGTCCAAAGAAAAAAAACATTGTTAATTGTAAATTGTGTAAAGCTTCATTGCGTGATGAAGCGACCGACAGAAATGCTCAGAAATGCTTGGAAAGAATTCCTGTTCCATTGACTTACATTGAAAGTAAAGTTTGTACTTTGGAGAGACTTGTTTTTCTTTGGAAAGAAATGCTTGAAAAACTGAAGCAAAATGTTTTATTTTGTGTTATATATTGAGGCAGTTGTTCAGGATTGTTTGATATGAAAACTGTAGTTTTGCCATCAATATGATCTCAGCAAGGCCCTCTTTTATTCCTTTATTGCTCACTAGCAGCTCAACATGGAGCCAACACCTTTCTAACACACTGAAAGCTCTGACGTCATTTATACTTAAATGTTTAAGTTTAAATTTCTTATTTTCTTGCAATTGGTGGCCAGTCGCTCCCATTCAGGCAAGTTCTTTGTTGTTTGATTATTTCTGTTTATTACACCCTTGTTTTTCCTTTAGATATTTTAGAGCAAATTATATGTTCACAGGCTGTATGCATGCATGTATAATGTACACTACCGCTTAAAAGTTTAGGATCACTTTAGAATTTCATTTCATGCAATTTTCATGCAATTCACAAACAATATTGTTCATTTCACAATTAATGTAAGTGTATCAGATGATTTTTAAAGAATAAAAATGTTTGTATTAAAGTCTATTTTTGTATAGAGGCTTATTTAGCATATAGTCCTATTATCAGCAATTCTCAGTCCTCTGTCTAAATCTCCTGGTACGACCACCAATCCAAGTTAAGGATGTTATTGGACTAATTGGTTGTTAGGACACTCTTGCTCAATTGTGATCACAGCTGAAAAACATTCTACTAATAAGTGAGTATAAAAGGGAGAACAACATTCTAGGTTAGTTTAGTATCTGAAGATCAGCAGTTGATGGCTTGCTGACCGACTCACAATGACCAGAAAGAAACAACTTTCTTTAGAGACCCGTCAGTCCATTGTTGTGTTAAGGAAGAAGATACTCCATTAAAACAAGAACATTTCACTGTGATCCCAAACTTTTGTGTACTGTATATGTATAATGTATGTATAATGTAAGAGAATGGAAAGATATTTGTGTTTGACCCATTGCGTTGCTGTTATATACATAAAGAAATATATCTCCATTTTCAGTTCAGATTTTCAGTTGTCTGCATGAATTCAACTCTACAGTTGTTCTTTATGTAGTGTTAAATTTTAGGGTGATTGGACCAATAAAAACACTCCGAAATACTTTTCACTGAAAGTAAAGACAGTTTTGTCCTTGCCTGTAAAGTCATTTTTTAGATACTTTGGATATTGAAGATATTCTTTGGACAGTGTGCTACCATTCAAATGTTTTAGAAATGTATTTAGATAGATAGATAGATAGATAGATAGATAGATAGATAGATAGATAGATAGATAGATAGATAGATAGATAGATAGATAGATAGATAGATAGATAGATAGATAGATAGATAGAAGCCAAGGAACCAGGCACACCCTCCAATCCACATGAACAATTCTCTTCATATTGCTCTATTTATATCTGTAGTTATTGCTTACACTGTTACAACCTGTTCCACATATACTGCTCTGTGCAATCTTTACATTTCACTCCTTACTGTATATATGTATAGTAATTTATATTCTATTTTATATACCACCCCTTATCTCACCTTCTGTGTACACCTACATTCTATATATTTATTAATATACCACCACATATACAATAACCTCAAATTGTTAGTCATTTCTCTTTTGCATTTTATGTAAATAATAATAATGTTTGCACTTCTGGTTGGATGCTAACTGCATTTCATTTGCTTGTACCTGTACTCTGCACAATGACAATAAAGTTGAATCTAATCTAATCTAAATCTAATTTAAATATAGTGCACTTATACATATGTAAACTTACTTAACATAAAAGTCTGAGTGTAATTAACTGTGTAATTTTGGTGAATTAAAAAAGTTTTAAAACTTAATTAACTTAATTAATTTCAGACATTGAGCTACCTATAGTATTATGAGCAGGCGTAACTTCTCTGAGTTTACAGTGAAGTGTTTTAGATAATATATAAGAAAACCTGTATCATTTTTAGTGATTTTGAGTTTTCTACATTGTTTGAACACGGCAATAGTCGTTTACATTGTTTAAAAATTTCATGATGAATGGACCAATAGAAGTGCTCCAGAATAGCTCAGAAAAATGTCTGGTTCCATTGACTTCCATTGAAAGTAAATTATGTTTTTGGTCTCTCCTGTAAAGATGCAATTTTGGAAACACTTGTTTTTCATTGGACAGCGATGACACACACCTGGTATTAATAGGCATCCTGGGTGATCTCATCACTAATGTACAGGACAGATATGCGTCTTGGTAACCTATTGACAATCTGCTCGGTCAAACTACCGTTGGCGGTGGTCCCCATAACCTTTATAGTGTGTATGTCTGTCTTCAACAGCGGACTTCCTTAATCAGCTACACCATCACAGCAGACAGCTTTTTTTTTTAATATCCTCTTACATTTGTTTACAGGATGCATTGGCGAATCAATGCAGTCTAGACTGTTGCAAAGCCCTCACATTTCCACAAACAAAGACAAACAAAGCTAAACAAAGGCAGAAACAGACAAAGACGTGAGCAGGACAAGACAGGACGTGACAGCCTACGAAGCTAGCTGTGGTAGTGAACCAGGGAGTTTGAACGAGCACTTATTTATACATAACTTAATAATATTATACTATGTCATATGATATATACATCAAGAATTCAATGAAATGTTGCCTTACGTTACAAAATCTTCAACCCCAGCAATTGTAAAACACCTTTTTACAGGTAGGTAATTCATTCACTGTGATCCCCCCGAGTGGTTGTCAAAGGCCTTAAAGTGTTGTTCTCAGTTATGTAGCAGCTTTGACAGCACTGGGGGATTTCTTTCCAAGACTACATATCAGCTAAGACTACACCTCTGGTCTTGGGTGATACGTCATGCGCTTCTAAAACCAGTGCTCAGGGCCTGCTGGCTCCCAACGCATCTGAACCAGGTGTTCTCAGAGGCTTGTTTCAGGTGTGCTTGGAGCTGAGATATGGCAAACGTGGCCCTAAAGGCTGAATGGGTTGAGAATCACTGGTCTACCAACATTAATTCAGTAGGGATGAAGAAGAAATAGGAGTTTTACAAGGAGGGGTAGAAGAACGCTTAGTGGACCTCCAAAATTGTGCCCATTCAGAGAAGTGAGAGAAGAACATCAACCTTTGCATCAAATCTGAGAACATCCACGGGTGTTTCTGTCTGCTCATCCACTGTGAGAAGACACCTCAGCACTGTGGGTCTGAAAGGAGGTGTAGCTGTTCAAGAAGCTCCTCACTGAGAAAAGGAGATACAGACACACCAAATAAAGAAGCTTCTGCTGATCTGCTGATCTGCCATAACTTTGAAACCACCTCCTTGTATCTACACACACTGTCCACTTACAGACTGTAGTTCATCTGATTCTCTGTATACTTTATTACTCTGTTCTTCAATGGTCAGGACCACCACAGAGCAGCTACTATTAGGGAGGTGGGTCATTCTCAGCACTGCAGTGACACTGACGTGGTGGTGGTGTATTAGTGTGTGTTGTGCTGGTGTGAGTGGATCAGATGCAGCAGTGCTGCTGGAGTGTTTAAACACTGTGTCCACTCACTGTCCACTCTATTAGACACTTCTACTACTTGCTGGTCCACCTTGTAGATGTAAAGTCAGAGACAGTAGCTCATCTGCTGCTGCACAGTTTGTGTTCCTCTAGTTCTTCATCAGTGGACACAGGACGCCGCCCACAGGACACTGCTGTCTGGATAGTTTTGGTTGGTGGACGATTCTCAGTCCAGCAGTGACACTGAGGTGTTTAAACACTCCAGCAGCAGCAGCCCTGCTGTGTCTGATCCACTCACACCAGCACAACACACACACTAACACCACCACCACCATGTCAGTGTCACTGCAGTGCTGAGAATTACCCACCTCCCTAATAGTATCTGCTCTGTGGTGGTCCTGTGGGGGTCCTGATCATTAAAGAACAGAGTAATAAAGTATAAGAGAATCAGATGAACTACAGTCTGTAAGTGGAGCTCCTGTATGGTCAGTGGAGCTGATACAGTGGAGAGTGAGTGGAGCTCCTGTATGGTCAGTGGAGCTGATACAGTGGACAGTGAGTGGAGGTCCTGTATGGTCAGTGGAGCTGATACTGTGGACAGTGAGTGGAGGTCCTGTATGGTCAGTGGAGCTGATACTGTGGACAGTGAGTGTAGGTCCTATATGGTCAGTGGAGCTGATACAGTGGACAGTGAGTGGAGGTCCTGTATGGTCAGTGGAGCTGATACAGTGGACAGTGAGTGGAGGTCCTGTATGGTCAGTGGAGCTGATACAGTGGACAGTGAGTGGAGATATAAGGAGCTGGTTTTAATGTTCTGGCTGATCAGAGTATAAAGCAATCATATTTCCAGACTGATATCTGTGTCGAGGAGTCCCGGTCGCTGTTAGAGAAGATCTCATAAACACACTCTCCAACACTCCGCTCCCTTTTATAGCCCCGGACCCTCTGTCTTATCCGCCGCAACTTCAGGATTGATGCCTGAGTGCGTGCGCTAGTGGCTTTCAAGAGCTTAAATCCATTTTGAGGATTATCACTCTGAGCTCAGTAATGGCGCGGCTTAAAGGGGGTAGTTCGGCCAAAAATCAAATTTACACTGTTTCCCCTCTTCAGTTCAAACGTAGTGGAGCAGCTAAGACATGCTTGTGTCTGAAGTTTACTTCTTTAGAACCACGAGGCTAAATATTGCCAACAGGTATGTGATAACTGCAAGCCTAAGTAATCACAGCCGCTCTTTGAACTGTTCGAGGGGCCCTAAAAGTAGTTAATACAGCATTTGTTCTGTTATGTAGTGTTCTGTAGAGTCTCTGAAACTCTGAGAGTCTAAGTCAAGTCGTGACTCTCTGGGGCCCAGACCAAATCAAACTTCAAATCTTTGGATTTTGGGTAAGGGTTGAATCTCTAGTATCCAAGGTTAGAGTGTAAATTTAATTGACTTGAGTCAAGTCAGAACTTGGGGTTCAAGTCTGAGTGTTTACTCACTGGAGTTGAAGTCTTGAGTCTCATTTCAACTCTCTACAAACCTACTTAACCTTCATTCTCTGGGGTTCCATTTGGAGTCTTGAGTCTTTGGACTTTGAGTCAGAGTCAAGTCTGTAGTCTGTAAGGACAGAGACCAAGTTGAGTCTGACATCTCTTCAACAGGAAGGTGTTTCTACTCACAGCTTCTACTCAGAGAAGACGTCATGTCTATAGACTGTAAGGTCAGAGTCGTGTCTTAGGGTTCACACCAAGTTCAATCTCGATCTCTGGATGTCAAAGACAAGGTTTGACCTTCTGAGGTTCAAGTCCAAAGTCGCACTTTGACTCTCTGGATTTTGAGTCAGAGTCAAATCTTTAGTCTCTAAGCTTAAGGTCTGAGTTCAAGTCTAAATAACACAACATTGATTCTTTATTTAAACAGTCCTTTAACCCCGAACCTCTGAAGACATCTCTTCAACAGGAAGGTGTTTCTACTCACAGCTTTAATGAGTGATGAAGCTGTTAAGCTCACAGAGAAGACGTCTGAGCTGAAGTCAGAAGGAAGAGAGGATAAAAGCACCAGAGCCGGTAAATATTTGTGTTTGTGGCTTTCTAGAAAAAACAGGTCCAGCTCAGCTTTGGTTCTCTTCTCTAATTGTGGTGGAGGCTTTTTAAGCGTGTGTGTTAAATGTGGAGGGGAGTTTGTAGAGCGTGAGTGTATGTTGAGAAGTGAACGCTCCCTGCCTCCATTCGGAGACGTTAATGTTTCTAAAAAGGGAAAAAAGAGTCAATATCCAGAGGGTAGTGAACCTCCCCCCACTTACAGCTCAGGTTACTCCCTGTTTCATCATTTTTTTTTCTTTTTCATTACAGTTGTTTGAATTTTCCCTCTGTGTGTATATGTGTGTGTATATGTGTGTGTGTGTAAGTGAAGAAAAGCACAGAATAAGAATTAAGAAGAAAAATGTTTTGTTGTACGTCGTCACTGTAAATAAAACCTCTCGTCTCCTCAGCTCAATGTTTACAAGAGAGGGAAAAATTCATGAGTTATTATTTTGGAATTTGTCTATTAGTCCATTCATCATAACGTTTACACATCAAAACATTTACACACATTATAAATGATAAAATATGTGCAAATAAATAAATAAATATTAAGATCCGTGGTTTTGTCCCAACAGCAACATGCATTGTTGTGTATTTTTTATTTTGTATGATGTCATATACGTGTATAGTTATATACAGTACTATGTAAAGGTTTGAGGCACTTGAGGACATCATTATATATAAAAATATATTGTTTCCAGACAGGATGCTTCTATCTTAACACTTTATTATTTAAATATTGAAGTAGTATAAATAAAATAAAATAAGTATTTATTTATTTATTTATTTAGTGTGTTTATTTAACCCTTTCCAAGCTTCTCCTAAACAACCCAGTATTATTATCAGTTCTCATCTAATACCTGCTTTGACTGCTCAGTACTTCATTAAGCTAAATCAAGATTTGCTGCTGAAGGAACTGAACACGTTCATACAATGTCTGGGGCGTCCAGGAGAAATCTGGAACCTAACTTTGTTCTTCAAACTGGATCAAGATCTGATCTACTTCTCTCACAATAAGATATTCATGTTACTTTGTATTGTATGTATGATTATTTACACCTGTTCTAATCAGATCTGCACTTATTGATCAGGTAAAGGGTTTTAAACTATCAGCTCAGCTGCTGCAGCCTTTTGTACAGTAGTGTATGTGCAGTGTTATTGGTGTGTATGTGTATAGTTGTGTAATGCTGTATTGGTATATATTTGAATAGCTGTGTATATGTATATAGTGTAATGTATATTCTTGTATGTGTATAGTTGTAAATTGCTGTATATGTGTATTGTTATGTAAGTGTTTGGGTTGTTGTACATGTTATAGTTGTGTATGGTTGTATATGTAAATTGTTGATTATGGTTGTGCATTTTTTGCATATATGTATAGTTGTGTAGAGTTGTATGTGTGTATAGTTGTGTAGAGTTGTATAGTTTTGAATTGTTGTATAGGTGTATAGTTGTGTATCGTTGTATATGTGTATTGTTGTATAGGTGTATAGTTGTGTATTGTTGTATATGTGTATTGTTGTATGGGTGTATAGTTGTGTATCGTTGTATATGTGTATTGTTGTATAGGTGTATAGTTGTGTATTGTTGTATATGTGTATTGTTGTATGGGTGTATTGTTGTGTATTGTTGTATATGTGTATTGTTGTATGGGTGTATAGTTGTGTATTGTTGTATATGTGTATTGTTGTATGGGTGTATAGTTGTGTATTGTTGTATATGTGTATTGTTGTATGGGTGTATAGTTGTGTATTGTTGTATATGTGTACTGTTGTATGGGTGTATAGTTGTGTATTGTTGTATATGTGTATTGTTGTATAGGTGTATAGTTGTGTATTGTTGTATATGTGTATTGTTGTATATGTGTAGTGTTGTTTATGTGTATTGTTGTGTAGTGTTGTATGTGTGTATAGTTGTGTAGTGTTGTTTATGTATATAGTTGTGTATTGTTATTTATCTGTATAATTTATTATGGGTGTATATGTGTATTGATGTATATGTGTATTGTTGTGGATGTGTATAGTTGTGTAGTGTTGTATATGTGTATAGTTGTGTAGTGTTGTATATGTGTATTGTTGTATAGGTGTATAATTTATTATGGGTGTATATGTGTATTGATGTATATGTGTATTGTTGTGGATGTGTATAGTTGTGTAGTGTTGTATGTGTGTATAGTTGTGTAGTGTTGTATGTGTGTATAGTTGTGTAGTGTTGTTTATGTATATAGTTGTGTATTGTTATATATCTGTATAATTTATTATGGGTGTATATGTGTATTGATGTTTATGTGTATTGTTGTAGATGTGTATAGTTGTGTAGTGCTGTATGTGTGTATAGTTGTGTAGTGTTGTATGTGTGTATAGTTGTGTAGTGTTGTATATGTGTATAGTTGTGTAGTGTTGTATATGTGTATAGTTGTGTAGTGTTGTATGTGTGTATAGTTGTGTAGTGTCGTATGTGTGTATAGTTGTGTAGTGTTGTATGTGTGTATAGTTGTGTAGTGTTGTATATGTGTATAGTAATGTAGTGTTGTATATGTGTATAGTTGTGTAGTGTTGTATATGTGTATAGTTGTGTAGTGTTGTATATGTGTATAGTAATGTAGTGTTGTATATGTGTATAGTTGTGTAGTGTTGTATATGTGTATAGTAATGTAGTGTTGTATATGTGTATAGTTGTGTAGTGTTGTATGTGTGTATAGTTGTGTAGTGTTGTATATGTGTATAGTAATGTAATGTTGTATGTGTGTATAGTTGTGTAGTGTTGTATGTGTGTATAGTTGTGTAGTGTTGTATATGTGTATAGTTGTGTAGTGTTGTATGTGTGTATAGTTGTGTAGTGTTGTATATGTGTATAGTTGTGTAGTGTTGTATATGTGTATAGTTGTGTAGTGTTGTATGTGTGTATAGTTGTGTAGTGTTGTATATGTGTATAGTTGTGTAGTGTTGTATGTGTGTATAGTTGTGTAGTGTTGTATATGTGTATAGTAATGTAGTGTTGTATATGTGTATAGTTGTGTAGTGTTGTATATGTGTATAGTAATGTAGTGTTGTATATGTGTATAGTTGTGTAGTATTGTATATGTGTATAGTAATGTAGTGTTGTATATGTGTATAGTTGTGTAGTGTTGTATATGTGTATAGTTGTGTAGTGTTGTATGTGTGTATAGTTGTGTAGTGTTGTATATGTGTATAGTAATGTAGTGTTGTATATGTGTATAGTTGTGTAGTGTTGTATATGTGTATAGTTGTGTAGTGTTGTATATGTGTATAGTAATGTAGTGTTGTATATGTGTATAGTTGTGTAGTATTGTATATGTGTATAGTAATGTAGTGTTGTATATGTGTATAGTTGTGTAGTGTTGTATATGTGTATAGTTGTGTAGTGTCGTATGTGTGTATAGTTGTGTAGTGTCGTATGTGTGTATAGTTGTGTAGTGTTGTATATGTGTATAGTAATGTAGTGTTGTATATGTGTATAGTTGTGTAGTGTTGTATGTGTGTATAGTTGTGTAGTGTTGTATATGTGTATAGTAATTTAGTGTTGTATATGTGTATAGTTGTGTAGTGTTGTATGTGTGTATAGTTGTGTAGTGTTGTATATGTGTATAGTTGTGTAGTGTTGTATGTGTGTATAGTTGTGTAGTGTTGTATATGTGTATAGTAATGTAGTGTTGTATATGTGTATAGTTGTGTAGTGTTGTATATGTGTATAGTAATGTAGTGTTGTATATGTGTATAGTTGTGTAGTGTTGTATGTGTGTATAGTTGTGTAGTGTTGTATGTGTTTATAGTTGTGTAGTGTTGTATATGTGTATAGTTGTGTAGTGTTGTATATGTGTATAGTAATGTAGTGTTGTATATGTGTATAGTTGTGTAGTGTTGTATATGTGTATAGTTGTGTAGTGTTGTATATGTGTATAGTTGTGTAGTGTTGTATGTGTGTATAGTTGTGTAGTGTTGTATGTGTGTATAGTTGTGTAGTGTTGTATATGTGTATAGTAATGTAGTGTTGTATATGTGTATAGTTGTGTAGTGTTGTATATGTGTATAGTTGTGTAGTGTTGTATATGTGTATAGTAATGTAGTGTTGTATATGTGTATAGTTGTGTAGTGTTGTATATGTGTATAGTAATGTAGTGTTGTATATGTGTATAGTAATGTAGTGTTGTATATGTGTATAGTTGTGTAGTGTTGTATGTGTGTATAGTTGTGTAGTGTTGTATGTGTGTATAGTTGTGTAGTGTTGTATATGTGTATAGTAATGTAGTGTTGTATATGTGTATAGTTGTGTAGTGTTGTATGTGTGTATAGTTGTGTAGTGTTGTATATGTGTATAGTTGTGTAGTGTTGTATGTGTGTATAGTTGTGTAGTGTTGTATATGTGTATAGTAATGTAGTGTTGTATATGTGTATAGTTGTGTAGTGTTGTATATGTGTATAGTTGTGTAGTGTTGTATATGTGTATAGTTGTGTAGTGTTGTATATGTGTATAGTTGTGTAGTGTTGTATGTGTGTATAGTTGTGTAGTGTTGTATATGTGTATAGTAATGTAGTGTTGTATATGTGTATAGTTGTGTAGTGTTGTATGTGTGTATAGTTGTGTAGTGTTGTATATGTGTATAGTTGTGTAGTGTTGTATATGTGTATAGTGTTGTATATGTGTATAGTAATGTAGTGTTGTATATGTGTATAGTTGTGTAGTGTTGTATATGTGTATAGTTGTGTAGTGTTGTATGTGTGTATAGTTGTGTAGTGTTGTATATGTGTATAGTTGTGTAGTGTTGTATATGTGTATAGTTGTGTAGTGTTGTATATGTGTATAGTTGTGTAGTGTTGTATGTGTGTATAGTTGTGTAGTGTTGTATATGTGTATAGTTGTGTAGTGTTGTATATGTGTATAGTAATGTAGTGTTGTATGTGTGTATAGTTGTGTAGTGTTGTATATGTGTATAGTTGTGTAGTGTTGTATGTGTGTATAGTTGTGTAGTGTTGTATATGTGTATAGTTGTGTAGTGTTGTATATGTGTATAGTAATGTAGTGTTGTATGTGTGTATAGTTGTGTAGTGTTGTATATGTGTATAGTTGTGTAGTGTTGTATGTGTGTATAGTATGCAGCACTCCCGGTCCTCTCTCTGGACCATGTCCCTGCTGCAACGGCCCCTCTTGGCCTGGCACAGTTTCCCTATCGTGGGGCGGGTACAGGGCAAGACTGTCCCAATAGACCCCAACAGTTCATCACGCTGACTGGACCAGATAGACTGACTCCCTCAGGTGTGTCACACTGCACGTCCATGGTGACTGGATCCTCTAGTGAGACACCAGGAGACTTTCAGTGCCATCATTTGGTCAGAAAGTTGGCCAGGGGTGCGCGATGGTCCAGAGAGGCTTTGGGCTCGGTGGCAGTGGGGTCAGAGGGGCCAGGGTAGAAGTCCGTCCTGCTGCTAATTGCTCTCCGTGTCCTATTTTCCTGCCGAGGAGGAGAGAGAACCGTCTCACAGCGGAGCCCCTCCTGACTTCAGCCTGGCTGAGGATCAGCGCGCAGGCCTCTCTCAGCCAGATTACTTCAAGCACAGACTCCAATCCATTCCTCCTCTTATCTGTGTCACTGGATGAAATACCATGTTCATGCTGCCGTCCGGCCGTAAGAGCTCAATTCCAGGCATTATTTCCACAACAAGCTCATCGCGCCTGGATCCAATCGATCAGCCCCCGCTCCCCGGAGCCTCCGGTGTTACTGTACAGTCTGAGAGCCGCTCAGGTTAATACCTGCAACAGGGCCGGACGCTTCATGATAATGCCATTTATTTCCAATCATGAACTTCACGGCTGAGGAAATGAACAATGACAATTAGCTCACTCCATACAAGAGAGCCCGAGCTGCAGCACAAGGTCGCTGGACAGTTACGGACAGAGGAATTCAATTGAATCCAATCAAATCACAAATAAATTAAATAATAACAGTCAATACATCAGTCCAAAAATTATAGAATAAAACAATCACTGTTCACAACACATAAAACATAATGGGCGAATAAACGCATCCAAGTCATTAATATTTATGGTAAATTAAATATATATTCAAATATAACTGAATTAATATGGAATAAATAATTCACCATCAATCTAGAAATTTGATGAACAAGTAAATAAACATGATATAATCTCTGTTACCCAATGCATATAGAGAAGAACATGAGTTATACAATAAATGCATGTAATCACAATAAATAAATAAATAAATAAATAAATAAATACATTTAAATAAGTAAACAGTCTTCAAAACATGAATTAAATTGAAAATAGTCATAATATATATATATATATATATATATATATATATATATTACATACATATATTACAATATATATATTATATATATGTGTGTGTTTATTAGTGTGTGTATGTGTTCACTAGTATGTGTGTATGTAGTTGTTTTACTGCCCCTATTATGTGTGTTCACTAGTGTGTGTGTTCACTAGTGTGTGTGTATATGTGGTTATTATAGTGTGTGTGTGTGTGTGTGTGTGTGTGTATGTTGTTGTTTCACTGCCCCTAGTGTGTGTGTGTGTTTGTGTGTGTGTGTTTGTGTGTGTGTGTGTTCACTAATTTGTATTTATACGTTTAAATTGTTAGCAACTATTATTATTATTATTATTATTATTGATAGTGTAATAAACGCTTAGTTTCATGGTTCAGGCTTTAAAGGGTTAAGGTTGTGGCTGTTCTCCACTGAGCTCTGGAGCTTCTCTCTGATGAGCGTCTGGATGTCCCTCAGGCCTCCTCAATCCGGAGGAGCGTTCTGATGAACATGATCTCCAACATAAACCTCCAGCTCTCCACTGAGAAGAACACTCTCCTCATGTATCATCTGAACAGGATTCAGGATCATATTTCTATCAGGACAGGATTTACTGAATAGACTGAATCCCAGTAATCTAGAGCAGAACTTTGGCGCCATCATCTGTCTGAACATGGAAGTGCAGCCCTAAGTGGACTGAAGAGAGGAGGAGAGAGTTTATTCCTTGTTAGCGCCCCTCCAGAGTCCGCTGGGCCACTGCTCCACTGTATGGAGTGGAGGATCAATACCTATCCACTGATCCAAAATATTATCATTAGATTATTTATTTAGAAGGAGTGTTTATCTCTCAGTGACAACTCCTGCCATGAATAGTGATACATAGCATAGGAGCTACTTGTCCTTCCACCATCCACCTCCGCTCCATCAGTGCACTAGTGAAAAAGTAGTGCAGGCGGCCAGCAGTCACAGATCTGCTCAGAGGCTCACCGGAGGACGGCGTGTAGTCAGTGAGCAGCAGCTGACGGAAAAAGAAACAGTTAAGATTTATTTATTTACCCCAATAAACAACAACAGGACAGCAGTAAATACACAAACCTGACAAAACACCTGGAAATGGTGAAGACAGGTAAAACACCTGTGGTGGGCTGGAGGTTAGGAAACCAGCCTTGTGACTGGAAGGTCACTGGTTCGATTCCATGTTGAGAAAGACACCTGTTCCTAGTGTTCACTAGTGTGTTTATGTGTATGAGAGTGTTTTACTGCCCCCTAGTGTCTTTGTGTTTACTAGTGTGTTTATGTGTATGAGAGTGTTTCTCTGCCCCCTAGTGTCTTTGTGTTTACTAGTGTGTTTATGTGTATGAGAGTGTTTCTCTGCCCCCTAGTGTCTTTGTGTTTACTAGTGTGTTTATGTGTATGAGAGTGTTTTACTGCCCCCTAGTGTATTTGTGTTTACTAGTGTGTTTGTGTGTATGAGAGTGTTTCTCTGGCCCCTAGAGTCTTTGTGTTTACTAGTGTGTTTATGTGTATGAGAGTGTTTTACTGCCCCCTAGTGTCTTTGTGTTTACTAGTGTGTTTGTGTGTATGAGAGTGTTTCTCTGGCCCCTAGAGTCTTTGTGTTTACTAGTGTGTTTATGTGTATGAGAGTGTTTTACTGCCCCCTAGTGTCTTTGTGTTTACTAGTGTGTTTATGTGTATGAGAGTGTTTCTCTGCCCCCTAGAGTCTTTGTGTTCACTAGTGTGTTTATGTGTATGAGAGTGTTTTACTGCCCCCTAGTGTCTTTGTGTTCACTAGTGTGTGCGTATATATGTGTCACTGCCCTCTCGTGTGTGTGTAAATGTTTCACTGCCCCCTAGTGTCTGTGTTCACTAGTGCCTGTATGTGGGTGTTTCACTGCCCCCTAGTGTGTCTGTGTGTTCACTAGTGTGTGTTCACTAGTGTGTGTGTGCATGTGAGTGTTTCACTGCCTCCTAACGTGTGTGTTCACTAGTGTGTGTATATATGTTTTATTTGACCTAGTGTGTGTTTGTTCACAAGTGTGGATGTGAGTGTGTATGTGTTTCACTGCCCCCAGTGTGTGTGTGTGTGTGTGTGTGTGTGTGTGTGTGTGTGTGTGTGTGTATGTAAGTGTGTCACTGCCCCCTAGTGTGTGTGTAAATGTTTCACTGCCCCCTAGTGTCTCTGTGTTCACTAGTGCCTGTATGTGGGTGTTTCATTGCCCCCTAGTGTGTGTGTGTGCATGTGAATGTTTCACTGCCCCTAACGTGTGTGTTCACTCGTGTGTGTATGCTTTACTTGACCTAGTGTGTGTGTGTTCACAATTGTGAATGTGAGTGTGTATGTGTTTCACTGCCCCTAGTGTGTGTGTGTATGTGTGTGTGTTTATGTTTCACTGCACCTAGTGGGTGTTTGTTCACAAGTGTGAATGTGAGTGTGTATGTGTCACTGCCCCTAGTGTGTCTGTGTGTTCACTAGTGTGTGTGTTCACTAGTGTGTGTGTGCATGTGAGTGTTTCACTGCCCCCTAACATGTGTGTTCACTAGTGTGTGTATGTTTTACTTGACCTAGTGTGTGTGGTTACAATTGGGAATGTGAGTGTGTATATGTGTTTCACTGCCCCTAGTGTGTGTATATGTGTGTGTTTATGTTTCACTGCACCTAGTGTGTGTTTGTTCACAAGTGTGCATGTGAGTGTGCATGTGTTTCACTGCCCCTAGTGTGTGTGTGCGTGTGTTCACTAGTGTGTGTGTGTATGTTTCACTGCCACCTAGTGTGTGTGTGCGTGTGTTCACTAGTGTGTGTGTATGTTTCACTGCCCCTTAGTGTGTGTGTGTGTGTGTGAATGTTTAACTGCCCCCTAGTGTATATGTGTTCATTAGTGTGTGTGTGTGTGTGTATGTGAGTGTTTCACTGCCCCCTAGTGTCTGTGTGTGTTCACTAGAGAGAGGCAGACTGTACAGCTACACAGGTTGACACTGTTAGGTTATTTTCAGGTTATTTTTTTAACAGAGTGAACGTGTATTTAATATTTAATCTCAGACTCTGTTCTCTTTCTGACTGTTTACTATTTGTGAATATGGAAAACTACAAACTTTAAAATATCAGTATCGGTATCAATATCAGTATCAATGTCAGTATTGGTATCAATATCAGTATCAATATCAGTATCGGTATCAATATCAGTATCAATATCAGTATCGGTATCAATATCAGTATCAATATCAGTATCGGTGTCAGTATTGGTATGTGGACATTAGCCTTGGTATTACTTGGTATTGGATCAAATAGAAAATCACTGGTATCGCCCATCCCTACTCCACAGCCCAACACTGGGGGGACTTTTACCCCTGTAGACCACGCTTGCCTACTATGGAGCATGCTGTTCTATTGATCAGGTGCTTTTTCAATGGAGATTATAGATTTGAACACCTGTGTAAGCAAAAAAAATGCAATTAGTAGGACACATAAATTACTAATTAGTAGGACTGTCTGGATATTTTTGGACAGATTGTGGAAGTTTCTGCAAGCATGAGCACCTTTGGCTCTCAATTAAACAATAATTGAAAATTGATTAAGTCTGTAATACAAAGAATGAGCTGCAACCTCCCATGTAATTATATTTTGTTTATGTCTTTACGTTTTAATGTTTTTTAATGTTTTTTTTTGTACATATGGTAACTAACATGGTCTGTTATATCAGACAGGGCCAATGTTTCCTGGGTCTCCTTCTTTGCCAGTGTGTCTCATTGGTGCTCAGATTTGGGATAGTGCCCAATAGTTATGGTACTAACTCAATATTTTTAATGCTTCAGTGCTAAAAATGATAAAAATATATTTATATACTTATTCATTTATTTATTCTGTTTTTTCCCCTCAATATTTAGAGTAACATTAAACATATAAATAAATAATAAATAAATAAACTGCATCACTATGAACTCCATGGTACGACTAAAACTTCTAAATTACTTTTATTTATTTATTTAACTTTAAAAAAGGTCTCTTTAGCTTAGCTCATTTGGCCGTTCCAGCTGTGAAAGGACTCTAAAAAATATATAAATGGTGGATCAACTACAGTATTTATTATTCAATCACGTTGCACAATTTACAAGCTGCAGTTCCAGTAAAGATTTTGTTAGAAAATATATTGGCATTAAACTGTTATGCGTTATGAGACTAATGAAATATTTTCAGTGCTAAAAATAAATCTCTGGCATTTATGTATTTGTTTATTTATTTATTTACTCTGCTTTTTTCCCTCAGTGTATTAATAATAAATTAATTGTAAAATAATTTATAAAAACGTGAATGATTGCAGCACTATGAATGCCACGGTAATTCTGAAACTTCTAAAATGTAATACTTAAATAATGATTTTATTTAATTTATTTATTTAGCTTTTTTTCTCAGTGAGTTGTAACTTTTTTTTATAAAATAATTAATTCTTAAAAAGTGAATGATTAATGAACAGCATCACCGTGAAAGTCACGGTAATACTAAAACTATATAATAACTAACTAAATAATAAATAACTTAATTTAATTATTTTATTATTTTGCTTTTTCCTCTGTGTATTGTAACGGGATTAGCAAATAATTAAATAATTAAAAAGCGAATTATTAAACAGCAGCACTATGAATGTCAAAACTAAAACTTTTAATAAACAATACATTATTTTAATTCATTTATTTATTCAGCTTTTTTTCTCAGCGTATTGTATTTTTTAAAATATTTGAATGTAATAAATAATTGATAACATTTAATTGATAAATAAAAAAAGCTAATGATCAGTAAACCTATGAAAGCCACTGTAAGACTAAAACTTTTTTAAAATGTAAAAA